>JAHWDR010000183.1:0-7500 GCA_021346845.1 Apeltes quadracus
CCTGGTGTCCTTTAGGTATCCAGGTGACCACGGAGCTCTTCCAGGCCTCAGTATGAGTTCTGCGGATTGCGGTGGAGCTGAATGTGTAAAACCCATTGAACACGTCCCTCTGCGGTTACAGAGACACGTTTGTCTTCTTGCTACCAAATCAAGGCAACATGAACACAAACCCTCCAAAGTCGTGATCATCTATTATTTCCTTTTTATATATTCTTTTTTCCTCCTTGTGTTCGCTCTGATTCTCCTCCCTTCCCGTCTCTGTCTCTTCCTTCTGTCTCGGCCTCGTCTTGAATAGATTGTTGTGTGTGTGAGTCCTTCCTCTCGTCATGGACCTGGTGTGTGTGTGTGTGTGTGTGTGTGTGTCACCGAACAAATAGCCTCATGATTCTGGCCAGGGACGTGAACCTCGGGAAAAATAGAACCAACCATTTGCACACCGGCGACACACTTCAGACCCACCGAGTTCATCTCCCCCCCGTTTATTCCTGTCTGTCTCAGGCGTCTGCACTCCAACAACCTCCACTGTGACTGTCAGCTGTCCTGGCTCTCTGATTGGCTCAGAGTCCGGCGGGGCTTGGCTCCCTTCACCCAGTGCATGGCCCCCGCCAACATGAGAGGTCTCAACGTCCCCGACGTGCAGAAGAAGGACTTTGTCTGCACTGGTGAGACGTCCGTCCGATGAAATATCACAGAGCCTCAGCTCACATGCAAACATTTATAGAGGGGTGATTTCACTTTGTTCCATTGCAGATACACAATGTACACGATGGTACCCTCACGCACACATTTACCGCTGACTCAGCTCCTGTTTTGATGCACAGCTCTCTTCGCTCTCTTCGTTAGCCGTTAGCCTCTCTGTATACACACGTTGTGCACTTTGCAGGTCCTGCTCCGACGGAGTCGAGGACGTGCGTCCCTCAGGTTGCCGTGTGTCCTCCGAGCTGCAGCTGCAACAACAACATAGTGGACTGTCGCCGTAAAAGCCTCACGGAGATCCCGGCCAACCTGCCCGAGGCCATCGTGGAGATGTAAGACTCTGAACAACTGAGTTTGTGATGCAGAAGAACTTGTTCGCTTTGCCTCCTCTTCTCTCCCCCCTCCTCCCTCCCTCCCCCCCCACACAGAGGGAGGTGTTTGATATCCGCATTGATCGCTGTGCCCTGTTAGTTTGTACAGAGGACAGCTGTCTGATTGAGGGAGCAGATCTTCCCCCGCAATGCTGCGCCAATACCTGTGTAACCCCCCCCCCCTCCTCCCCGCATAGGTGATAGATTCAAGGCCAGGTAGACACAAATTACGGTTACACACACACACACGCACACGCACACATGTAGGTGCGTTGTGATTGAGCCACAGGCACCAATGGTTAAACACTGGGACAGCATTAGCACGTTAGCATTGTGATCCAGTGGTAAATGCATTACAGTCTAATAGGATGATGTATGTGTGTGTGTGTGTATGTGTGCAGCATGCGGTTGTATTTGTGTTAATGCATTCACGTTTAACATCATTACGACTTTAACGGTGTGTGTGTGTGTGTGTGTGTGTGTGTGTGTGTGTGTTCTCTCCTGTGTCAGTCGCCTCACCTTATAGATTTGTCATATCGCCTCTTCTTCCCTTCGTTACATCCTGTGACGTTGAGCCTCCGAGTGTCTTTGACTCGACCTTGTTGAGCCTCCAGATTTAATTTGTGACTTGTTGTGTTGGCAGATTGTCTGCGTCGATACGTGTGCATCCTTGATTTATTTTGACCCCTTGTAGAAATCGGGTGTTGCTTGCCAGGTGTGTGAATTTAGAGAGCAACACAGGTCTCAGCCGCCTGTGGTGGTTGTGTTGTGTTCAGAAGCAGAACAAGTTTACTTTTAAAGACGCACACTGGAAGTCACCGAGGGGAGACCCACAAAATGTACCAGCCAACGTGATCAATATTCACAATACACGGCCGGTGTAAGGCTGATAGACAGTGATGAAAGACAAGACAGACGGACAGACAGATAGGAGAGGAACGCAGCGGTGAAGAGCAGGAGGACAAGGAGGAGGAGGAGGAGGAGGAGGAGGAGGAGGAGGGTGGAGTCGTCCCCATCCATCACCCTGACAGCTGACCCTGCTGCTGGCCCTGGGACCTCGCCTCCTCCTCCCTACTCCCTCCTCCTCCTCCTCCTCCTCCTCAGTCAGATGAATCCATTCTTGTCCCAGTTCCTCTATAACTTCTCTCTTGTTTTATATTCACATTATTTTCTCTTTCTGTGCTACGTACCTATTTCTTCGCTCCCTTCGTCTTAATAGATTGATGAATGTGTCGCCTCGACCATCAGGAGAGCAGCGACTAACCTTCGGTACATTTCCCCACCGTGGTCTCTGTGCCTCGTTCTGACGGCTCGCTGGTTTATTGAGGGAGCAGCGAGGCCTTTGGCTCCGCCCTGAAAAGCGTTCACGGTGCCGCTGCAGCAGTGAAACCAAGCGACCCGCGTGCAACGTGCGCACTGAGAGTACGATGCATCAAGTCAGCGCCGCGACATACTTTGCCAATGGGCACGTTTATAAATCACGGCAGCCCCTCCCCCCCTCCCCTCTCACCCCCCCCCCCCCGGTTGTAGTTGCTCTCAAGTTGGTCGCATTTCAGCTTCCATTAGTTGCAGGGAACATTTCGCAGTGACCGGCTGCTGCTGCTGCGACGCCCGGACAACGTGCAGCATCCTTGTGGAGCGGAGTCGGATTGGAGAAGAGAAGCCACCTGTGAACTTCCTGTGACCTGGAGCTTCACCCTGAATCTGTGCACTTCAAAATAACCTCTGCGTCCTTTTTTGAATTCAATCGCGAGGAAAGAAAAATAATGAAAAGAATTGTGTTAAAATGTTATGGAGGTAGTGTGTGTTTTTGTAATGAATTTGAAGGCATTGTTTAAGCTCATCTCACCCCTCTCGCTCTCTCTCTCTCTCTCTCTCTCTCTCTCTCTCTCTCTCAGCCGCTTGGAGCAGAACTTGATTAAAAACATCCCAGCAGGAGCCTTTTCTTCCTACAAGAAGCTCAAGAGAATGTAAGTCTGTATGGATAAGCTCATGGACATGAATACCATCAGGAATCTTAGCAGCAATTTTTGTTTTGATGGTATTTAATTGCATCATAATTGCATCAATCATTTATTGAACTAGATGTGTCCTGATCAGGTTAACATCATCTGCATAACATCGATTAATGTGCACAGAAATCAAAGCGGACCCAGTGTGGAGCCCAGCGGCGCTCCGAGGTTAAACACAGCGGCATTGAGTCAGACACCATTTTTAATCCAAGCGTAGTTTAATTGTTGGAGAGACCTGATCTAGTATGTAAAGAATAATAATAAGTGTTTTGATCAGGGAGGGGGGGGGGGGGGGGGGGGAGGGGAGGGGCTGCCATTGCTTCCACTCGCTCTGCCTCTCCTTTCTTACACATCCAGTCCTCGTTCTTTTGTAAACTCACATCCGCTCACCTTGACCTGCGTCGATGGATTCTCTGCTGATCGTCTGTCAGAATGACAGAAAGCACTCACCCCCTGCCCCCCCCCTCTCCCCTCCCTCCCCCCCCCCCCCCCCCCCCCCCCTCTCCCCCCCCCTCTCTCTCTCCCCCCCCTCCCCTCCCCTTCCTCCTCCCCCCAGTGACTTGAGTAAGAACCAGATTTCTGACATTGCCGACGATGCTTTCAGCGGCCTCCGCTCACTCACCTCACTGTAAGTATGACACGCGTACATGCCGACACGCATACACAGACACACACAGACACACACAGACACACACAGGCACACACAGGCACACACACATGCAGACATGAAAGTAATTGCACGTGCAGAAAATGAAATAGTTGTCGACGTCGATAACCGTATCAGAGCGCCGCGCAGTGCGGCTTCGCACCGTGCATGGGTATTTGTGTTTGCTTGCGTGTGCGTGTAATTGTGCGTATGTACGTGTGTGTGTGTGTGATAAGAACATGAAGGACAGTTTAATTTGAATAAATCTGGAGCATGAAAATGAGACAGACAGACAAGGCGGCGTAGACAAGGTGACTCTCACAGACACACACACACACACAGACGCACACACAGACACACACAAAGCCAAGTCAATTGGACAGAAAGGTCACTTAGAGGAACAACTTTTCCAGCAGAAGCGATCCGGCTTGTAACGCAGACCTCCACAAATTATTTTGATTTCACTTTATATGATTCATCGCAAAAGACGGATTCTGGATAAACTGTCATCGCCCTGCAATTTAAACACAACAACACAAACGTCCCCAAAGTCCACTTGGAGATGGCGAATAAGTCTGAGCCGGCGAAGGAAGCGTCATAACCAGTGTGACCTGGAGATGTTCTTCTCACCTGCAGGGTTCTGTACGGAAACAAGATCACCGAGCTGCCCAAAGGACTGTTTGATGGACTCGTGTCCCTGCAGCTGCTGTGAGTTCTGCTGCTACAGCGTGTGTGTACCTGCGTGTGTGCGTTAGCATTCCGTTAACAAAGGAATGTTACATTAGATGGAATGGAATGGTAACATGGTGTGTATTTACAGTAACACTTATTGTGTGTGATATATCCTCTGAGTGGACACAAAAAAGCTAAACCTAAACCATCACCACGAACCAAACGCATACGATGCCTTCACCATCTAGAGTCTACTTTATTTATTGCGAGTAATTGCTGAAACTGCAGCAGTTGACCAGCATGCAGTAAAATGTGGACAGCGGCAGGACGGCGCACACGGCCCTCGCAAACGCCGCAGTCCACTGCAGAAACGGCAAATGTTCTGGACTTTTCCATCGTAAAGGGAAGCGAAGCAAAGAGAATGAGGACGAGGAGATCAAACCCAAACCCTTTCACGGGCTTACGGGATCATTGGGATGCACGCTGCATAGTCACACGGAGACAGAACAGATATATATATATATGTAAATTCAGATGTGATTAGGAGGACGAGGAAAAGCCTGTTTAGTCTCCTCTGACTGGAGAAGCGAGTCAGGATGATGACGAGGCGCTGAAGTTAAACATGTGGTCCAGAGGATCATTCCTGCATTTGGGACTTTCTCCATTGCAGAATAAATAAAGTGCTGACTGACTAGTTAATACTCAAGTCAACGCATCGTTAGTCAACGCGACAGAGCCGCTGCCTGCAGGCGGAGGCGTCTCCCTCAACAGAGGAACTTAAACGAGCTTTTATTCTTCCAATAATTACACATCACACATTAGCTTCCTCTGGGGAAACAGCAGAATGTTAACCTCCCATAACAAGTCTGTGTTTATTGCTTTTCAGCGCTCGCGGTCCGCCGTTCGTCCTCTCCGCATCGCTCTGCTTTTCTGGTGCAGTTTCGAGTAATTAGTTCCCCCCTGTGAGCTGCCTAATGAGGTGTGGATATGTCGCAGAGCGGCAGGTGTGTGTGTGTGCGTGCGTGCGTGTGTGCGTGCAGGTTGTGCCTGTGCAGGCGCTCGTTAAGACGTCTCGAGGTGAATAAGCGGCTTTAGCCAGCACAGAGTGGGTCACCTGTCGACAGAGGAACCAATCAGCAGGAAGCTGTTTTTGTGTAGAAAGCTCGAGGCGCACAAAGACGCACAGGCGATGATACGAATGCTGTGAAACAGATATGTAGGAAAGGGTGGAGGTGAAAAACACTTCCTGTCATTTACTTAATCCCTCCATCTCGTTCCTCGTTCTCTCCTCCGCTTTCACTGCCAGCTGTTTCACTTAATTGTGTCTCTGTCACTTAGAATTACACTTTTCTTGGCGTGAGACTTCACTGTCTCGCTGCATTCTTTCCTCCGGCCCATCTCCATCGTTCTGTCTCCTCCCTTCCTCCTTTCCTCGCTGGCCATCTGCCTTTCCCATCAAAACATGATGCCTCAGCCAGACCCGGCAGAAAGGAAATGGAAAATATATCAAAAGGCAATTTTCAGAAGCATGTCACAGCCAGAAAGAATCCAATCACGAGCGTGAGAGAGGCTGAGGGAAGGACCGCGGAGGAGAACCGCTCACCGGAGAAAAATAGCACGAGCACGTGCATTCGCCCTGTGTTTGAGCTAATGTACGTGAAAATCAGACGACGGATGACAGGAGGCTCTGGCTTGTGTTTCAGGCTGCTGAACGCCAACAAAATCAACTGTCTGCGAGTCAACACCTTCCAGGACCTGCAGAGCCTGAACCTGCTGTCGCTGTACGACAACAAGCTGCAGAGCATCAGCAAAGGGCTGTTCGCCCCGCTGCGCTCCATCAAGACCCTGTGAGCGCCGCTCCACCGCCTCCAGGTCACATGACGTGGCCTGAGATCGGACTTTTTTCCTGTCAAACTAGCTAGCTAGCTATGTGTGATGTCTTTTAAAACCTCTCAGGCTAGCTGGCCAGCTAGCCTGAGAGGTTTTAAAAGACATCACACATGTGTTTGTTTGGAAGCTTAAGGACTTTGGATCATCAGACATGTTGTCAGAACCCAAGCAGCCGTGCTGATCGACAGGAACGTCACGCAGGCGTAACCTGATGGTCCGGACACACACCTTCCCTGAACCACCTCTCTCTCTGTGTCTGTCTCTGTGTCTGTCTCTGTGTCTGTCTCTGTGTCTCTCTCTGTGTCTCTCTCCTGCCCTCAGCCATCTGGCCCAGAACCCCTTCATGTGTGACTGTCACCTCAAGTGGTTGGCCGACTACCTGTTCAACAACCCCATCGAGACCAGCGGGGCGCGCTGCAGCCACCCGCGCAGGCTGGCCAACAAGCGCATCAGCCAGGTGAAAGGCAAGAAGTTCAGGTGCACAGGTAGGAGACCAGTTCACACCTGAGGTAGTTCATTAGAAGCACATGAGGGCTTAAAAGCCGGTTTGTTCAATGGGTGTAACACACACACACACACACACACACAGACACACACAGCACTCTCCGTGTTAAATTGAATTGTGTGCGCGGTGGTTGTGAGAACACATCGGTTCACACGGCAGCATCAGGGATCAGGGATCCAGATGTTTTCAATAAGCAGCTGTACTACTGAGACTCAGCCGTCGAGTCTATCACACATTTTATTAGGAGCGTGAACCCTAAAGGGAACCTGATCCTTCATGAGCACGTGTGGTGCAGGTGTGGACGGAAGGCCTCCGTGGAGCCCATCAAGGTGCCGGTTACGTCCTCCTCGCTCGGTCCTTCCTGTCTGCGGTCTCATGCCTGTCCTCGCACCTCCTCTTCCGCTCTGGACCTTGAGGACATTTTCCTGCAGCTGTCTGTTGCCTCTCCCACCCTGAATGGACCCTGTCTCCCCCCCTCCCCCCTCCCTCCTATCCTCCCCCTGGCTGATTGGCGCAGCTCTCTGTCGCCCCACCTTCCTCCTGTGTGGACCTGCATTCTGATTGGTTCGTGCAGCTGTCTCTTGTGCTTGATCTAACCATGTGGCCCCGCCTACTGTGGCATCACATGGTTCCGTCAAGCGCCAGGGACCGCCAGGCACACGCCCACCTGCCTCAACGCGATCGCTCGCCCGGGAGCAGGAGTCCTTT
>JAHWDR010000183.1:12500-17500 GCA_021346845.1 Apeltes quadracus
GAGACTCCAGAGTTTGTGCTGAAGTCTTTGCTTTCAGTTCACCGACGTGTGTTTTCCCAGAATGCTGCGCAGCAACCAGCTGAGCTGCATCGACAACGGCACCTTCACGGGCCTCAGCTCGGTGCGCCTGCTGTCGCTGTACGACAACCGCATCAGCAGCATCGCGCCGGGAGCGTTCTCCACGCTGCACTCGCTGTCCACCATGTGAGTGACATCACTTCCTGTCCGCGGTTTCCACACTTTCATCACGGCCTCCTGGATTTCTGTCTCCAGGTGGCAGAATGTTACCCGTCTTCTCCTCTTTGTGTCTTTCCTCCTTCTTCTCAGCGTGTCGCTTTGGGAGTGATCCACCACGCAACACGCGCACGGACACACACACAGACACACACACACACACACACACATCTATACACGTGTTGCTCTCTGGAACCTGTTCTCCTCACAGATGCTCTCCATCATTATCGACTAAACTGCTCTGGATCCAATTTGTTATCAAAGCTAAATACATCTCACACACACAGACACACACAGGGACACACACAGACACGCACATAGACACACACAGACAGACCCACACAGGAACACACAGACACACACAGGAACACACACAGACACACACAGACACACACAGGAACATCTGCGATTGATGTTTTAAATCTTCCTGAAGATGGAGAAACACCTGCTGCGATGCAGTTGTGAACATTTTGGGTGGTTGTGTGTTTTTGGTGTGTAAACACGCTTCGATTGGTGTGCAGGTGAAGATGTGCACATGAAGGAACCTTCACCGTGTTCTTCCTCCTCCTCTTCCTCTTCTGGCCACACAGACGTGACCCTTGTGTTCTTACATGTTTGGCATCTTCCGTTAAAAAGGCTTCCTTCTCTCTGTCTCTGTGCCCCCCCCTCGCTGTTGCCGTAGTAACCTGCTGTCCAACCCGTACGTGTGCGATTGCCACCTGGCCTGGCTGGGTCAGTGGCTGAAGAAGACGAGGGTGGTCAGTGGAAACCCCCGCTGCCAGAGGCCGGCCTTCCTGAAGGAGATCCCCATCCAGGACGTGGCCTCGCCCGACTTCACGTGCGACGGTGAGCCGATCCTCAGGAGCAGCCATGACGGTTGCGCTCGCAGGCTGTTTCATGTCTTTTTGTGGGACACAAAGGTTGATAATGTAAGAAGCCAGAGTGAACATCAGATTACATTGCATTCCCGCTGCATTCCCACCAGAGAATAACATTTAAATCATTACAATAATCGCCCTCCCTTCCCAAAGAGGGAAGCCCTTTTCTCTCAGCGAACTCACCTTTGTATCAATTAAGTCTTTTAAAGTAGTTGGGTTCTTGTCATTCTTGTCAACACGCCGCGTAGTGTCAAACTCAGACACATCACACACAGTGATGGGAACTGCTGGGACGCAGCGGATGACATCAGCCTGTGGTTTCCGCGGTGACGGCGCTGTTACCACGGCGATGCCTGATTTACTGCAACGTATGGCTTGGTTCTGGCAGACAAAGTGCGGTTTGGCTGCGCTGGCGATCGATCACATCTCTTTCTTAATGGCTTCACACTTTAAACTCGTCCCCTCGTCCCCCCCGTCCCCCCGTCCCCTCGTCCTCTCGTCCCCCGTCCTCTCGTCCCCCCGTCACCCCTCGTCCCCTCGTCCCCTCGCCCCCCCGTCCTCTCGTCCCCTCGTTCTATCTCCCGTCTCCTGGGATTTATTACACTTTTCTAATTTCCTGTGGCTGCGCAGCATCTACAGAAAATGAGTACGGAAAGTGTGGAAAGGATATCAGGGTTGAATATGTTAATATTCATTCTTTCATCTTGCGTGCGCACAAACACACACAGACAGACACACAATCACATCTCCCTGTAGACTCACTGCGCTGCAGAGACGGAGATGTGGATGAGTGATAGCAGACGTGTCCTCATGTACATGAAGTGTATGATGCTAATCCCTCCAATAGTGTGAGTCTGTGGAGGATCCCTTCAATCAGACGATCACCCTCCTCCCTGCAGCATCCAAACACACAGACACACACAGACACACACGCACAGCGCGGTGCAGTCAAACACTGCTCTGCTGTAAGTTAATTGAGTTTGTGAGGAGACGTTCAGGTCCTATTGAGACGTGGTCTCAATTACTGTGGTGTGAGTCCGTCCTCTGCACTGTGATGCCTCTATGTGTTGGATGATTAGATGTTTGTATAGTGCGCTTGTTATGCACGTGTGTGTGTGTGTGTGTGTGTGTGTGTGTGTGTGTGTTTTATCTGGATAAACCACACTGGTCAATTGAAATTGTCTTTGACTCAAACAGACCAAATACGTCTCTTAATATTCACTCCTCATCTCCCTGCATCCGTTTCTCTCCTTTTCGTCCTCCTCTCCTTCGGTCCTACCTCGTTCTCTTTCTTTGCTCAAATCACACCCTGTGACCCCCCCCCCCCCCCCTCATACCCCCCCTCATACCCCCCCCCCCCCCAGGTGCAGAGGATAACGGCTGCCTCCCTTCGTCCGGCTGTCCTGACGTCTGCACGTGCTCAGACGGCGTGGTGCGATGCAGCAATAGAGGTCTGCACTCTCTGCCCAAAGGCCTCCCCAAGGACACCACGGAGCTGTGAGTCCCACACGCACACAGACACACAACCACAGGGAACACACACACACACACACACACACACTGCTTCAGTGTTGCAGGTGCTTTTGTTTTAATGTCCTGCAGAGCGTCAGAACTAATACAGACACCTTAAAGGAAACATCACCTTTCCTTCCTTTAAGTAGAAGCATTTTAGAGAATCATAGTTCTAATATTCTGCCGGCTGCTACATTGTGTAACTTAATAAAGACAAAGACAGATAGGAAATGTCTAATATGAAAGTAATCGTTAGAAGTGATTTGACACAAGATCAGGACATTTGGAACACATGTCGTAGGGGAGGTGAGTCATCGCACACACACACACACACACACACACACACAGAAGGCCCTCTAGCGGTCTGCTGCTCTGCAGGGTCAATAGCAGTGATTAGGTATCGATCAGGCTGAAGAAGATACTCCATCATACTGTCCACATGACCTACTTCTGACCTGAGAGGGAGGCTAATGGATCATAAAATGCACGTGTGTGTGTGTGTGTTAAGTTGTCCCACACACACACACACACACACACACACACACACAGGCAGCAGTGGGTGGATGTTGTATATCTGCATGTTGGAATGTGTGTTGAACTGGTATTTTAATGTCTACCAGAGGGAAGTGTGTGTGTGTATGCTGGAGGGGATTAGCTTAGCTTAGCTTAGCTTAGCATGAAGACTCAACGCATAACTCTGCCACTGTAATGCAAGTTCACTGCGATGCATCAATATCGTGTAGCTTATCACATCAGAATCACACGGTGCAAAGTCCTTTCTCACCTTCCCTGTTCTATATTCAAATGTTCTCTCCCCGTAGCTTTTATTTATATGTGTGTGTGTGTATATATATATATATACACACACACACACACACATGTATAATACATTCAACGTGACCTCTGCTGCTTCCCCTGCAGATACCTGGAGGGAAATATGCTGGCATCTGTGCCCAAGGAGCTGGCAGGTCTGAAGCAGCTGTCACTGGTGTAAGAGCTTCTCGGATGACCTTGAATGCACCTATTGGTGTGCGGAATCCCAGCATGCATCTGTTTGTGCGTATTTGTCTGTGTGCGCTCACTAAATCCTTGTATCTGCACAGGGACCTGAGCAACAACAGCATCAGCACATTGGCCCCCTTCACCTTCAGCAACATGACTCAACTGGCCACACTGTGAGTTACCGTGGCAACGCACAACGCACACACACAACGCACAGTACAACGCACACACACAACGCACAGACACAACGCACACACACGTCCCTTGATGGGTGTGCAGGGTTAAGAAAACCACAAGATAAATTGTTGTTTTCTTCTCTTTACTTTGATTTATCGCACTTCTTTTTCTTCTCTTTCCAATTTCTCATCTTCATCTTCATCATCCTCGCCCGCCTCTCATTTCCAGCTTCTTGTGTATTTTCTTTTTGTGTCGTTCCTCTTTCATCTCCTTGTTAACATGTGGAATATCACTTTCTACCTTCTTATTCTGGTATCGTGCCTCGTGTTCTGTTCCCTTTGACACGTCGCTGCCATTCTGCCTCTTTATAGCAAATCCGTCTGATTGTTTTTCTTTCAGTCTTTATTTTCTATAACTTCAATTTCTATAAATTTAGGGTTTTATTTCTCAGAGGTGCACAGGCCTCTACTGTCAGCTTAGCTAACTTAGATAGCATCAGTGGACGCTTGTCATTATGCTCATCGTGTGGTATAATCGTGTGGTATAACTAGGAAACAGAGAAGAGAGACCATGTGGTGTGGGAGCCTTCTGTTGTCACCTTCATGCTTATTTGCTCTTGTTGAAGCTTCAGTGGCTTCAAGTTCAGTGCTTTTACATCTCAGGACCAGACCTGCTGCGTCATGGCTCATTATTCCCTCTGCTCATCTCGACCGAGCAGAAACAGGGTGAAAGTCTCAAAGTGTGTGTGTCGTGACCTCGCTCGTGTCCTCTGTCCTGCAGCATCCTGAGTTACAACCAGATCCGCTGCATCCCGGTCCACGCCTTCGACGGCCTGCGGTCCCTGCGCCTGCTGTGAGTCGCTTCATCCTTCATCCGCTCAGTGTGCAGCGCTGCCTCTGCGGGTCGGAGGGAGCCAGAGTGGAACCAGAGTGGAACCAGAGTGGAACCAGAGTGGAGCTGAAATGGAACCGCTCCCCACAGTCTCTCTCTGTGTCTCTCTGTGTCTCTCTCTCTCTCTCTCTCTCTCTCTCTCTCTCTCCACCCAACGTCCTGCGTGATGAATCGACCTTCAGCCTCTGTTTCTCTCACTCATCCATCTGGTGTCCACCCTCTGTCTCGCAAACTCGCACGATGAATATTTCTGTCTGACCCTCCTCACAAACGCACGCACGCACACACACACACACACACACACAC
>JAHWDR010000183.1:27500-30444 GCA_021346845.1 Apeltes quadracus
GATCTAGATGACATGACGGCCTTTCCAAAGATAATCTGCCAACAATAAACAGAGAAGCCAGAAACGGTCCATTCGGTTTGGACCAATCATCACCTTTTCCCTCCATCGTTTGTGTGTCACATGATCAGTTCGAGCTGCAGCTTTCTGATCGGTGTTTACATTTGTATACTGGCATTGTAGGAACACAGAGCGCTTCAGTCAGGTTACGGCAGACCTCCAGCAGCAGGTCAACAACAAGTCAACAAGTCAACAACAAGTCAACAACTGAGACCCTGTTTGGCCCGAGGCCCAACACTAACAAGAGACTAACACAATTAAAAGAACTTTAATGTAACTACTGTACTGTCTACTTTACACATTGTTGCTTTGTTTACACGTGCAAAGTGTCGTCACACTTTTACAGTCGAGACGTATGAGTATTATCTTTGTCAAAGTGAACACTTCTTCTCTTCCTCGGTTTGGATCCTCCTCCCTTCTTTCCTTTCCTCTTTCCTCTCCCTTCCTGTGATCCATTTAGTCTCCTTCCTCCTCTCGTCTCCTGAAGCTTCGCCTCTTCATTGGGAACAGAGTCAGAGACCTTAGTTATTAGTTTTACCACAAAGGAAACCTTTTAGCCATTTTCATTTTCCAGGTCTGAGGTTGAAGGAAACATAAATATTTGAGTGATGATGATGTCAAATGTTCAAATTAAACTACAATTGAAACTATAGTAGTCGTCTGTGTCTGGCATTCATTACGTATGCAACATATAGATATACCTTTATACACCTGCTTCTTTAAAATAGGTCATTTCTGTTAGCGATAAGCAGCCACAGGTTGGGGGAAGCTGGTGTTCATGTGGACACAAATGTACAGAATGAATGAATAACTTTTTGTGGTGTTTTATACTTCAGGCTTGTACTCTTAAATAGCGGAGAGCATGTCTGCTGCAGGATAATCACATGCGTGTGGAACAGTCTTCACCAAAGGGATGACTGACTTTGGTGAAGTGAATTTAGCTTCTTGTTGGTTGACTTTGTCCCCTCGGATGGCAGCAGCGTCCACAGAGAGAAAGCTGCTTCCTGTTGCCTGGTTGATTCTCGAATGAACTGAACGTATCGGGGAACAGATGAAGCTGGAGGCGATCGCACAGCAGGATGTGGTGTCCCAGCGAGGACGGGGCCTGTCTCTCTGCACACAGACGCTCTTGTTTTCAACATTAGTTCTCACGTAAAGGAACCAGCCCCTAAACAAAGGATTCTTCAGTGCAGCTGTGTGACACTAACCTATGCTCACTCAACAAGGAGCCATCCGTCTGCACTCAGTAAGCTCTTTCATGCAAACACTGAGGAGACGATGACTGAACAAACCTGACCGGTTCTGCACAGGATGCTGGCGGCTAGATGTGCACGGAACCACCACAGCAGAGGTTCACCACAGAGGTCGTCTCTGCACGACACTGCAGATTGAAACCAATCCGTATCGAGCTCGAGGTTATATTTAGGATTCAAGCGGTTTCCAAGCGCGTGTTCATGTTCGTGTTCGGCCATGAGAATCTGAACAGAATTAACTTTCGCTTCTGTTTAAACATATTCCTGCTTTTAGGGTCACTTTGGTGTAATTGTTTCCTGACCGTTTGAGAAGGTACATACGTGTTGACCTGTTCAACACGTATGTACGCAGCCGTTTCCTTCCTGAAAGTGGCTTAAGAAGCAACCACACCTTTGAGAACAGCTTCTTCCCCCTCGTACTGAAAAACGCAAAGCTTTGTCCAAATGATCTCAACCCCTGTGATGGATGTGAAGACCTTCATGGTCCTTGACGATTAGGCTTCAGACTTTCAAAAGCCTCGGTCGGTTTTTAGTCCAAATCAGAGTAAGATTCATTGTAAGATTCATGTGTGCATGTGCATGACATGAATCTATATATAAATACCACTCAACTGTTATTTTAGACCAATTCTTTTCTCTTTTCAAACACCACAAAACCCTAAGAGTTTTAAAGCTGCATGAAACCATTGTTATGAAACCTTCCGACTGTGACAGAGACTCAAACCAACTTTATGTTTCCAGCTGTACTCTCAGAAGCCACTATGTGCACATACAATGCGTGTAGTACACACTTTGTTCTAATACATTATTCACATGAATTCAGTTCACGCTTCCAAATATTCACTCTCCATCGTCCTTTTATTCAGAAGAACACGAGTCAGAGAGCTCGTGTTACATTAACCGCTTTGCTGATGAAGAGCAGAGACACGCTGGATGTGAGGAGAAGACTTCACTGCTGTTTGTCAGCGTGCTGGGACTTATTCTGGGATTTATTCTGGGACTTATTCTAGGACTTATTCTTGGATTCATTCTGGGATTCTTTCTGGGACTTATTCTATGATTTATTCTGGGACTTATTGTGGGAAATGTTTTTGGGATTTATTCTGGGATTTACTCTCGTGCTGTGGCCTCATGGGGGACATGTTGTTTGGAGCTGGAGAACAACTGGACATTTGATAGAAGGGTGCTGCCATCAAAACTACTACATAAATACAAAATACAGGATATGATGCTGTCAAAGAGTCTGTGATGATATCGCCTTTAGACACACCTCAAACTGAAGAATGACCGTTACCTTCTATCAAATGGAAATATTCTAGATAACATGGGCATCATTTTTGACAAATGTTTTGTAATTCATCTCATCACAATTCTGATCTTTACTTGATGACAGGACTAAAAATAAAGCAGTTATGTGGGTTTTTCTGAGCATAAGTCCTAACTTATTACTGCGAATTCAGGGTAGTACACAACGTTGGGTAAACGTTTGGTCGGGCCTAACAACAGTTAAAATTAAACATTATTGACAATAAAGTAGAGCCTCTCTTTCCTTGTTGCCTAATAATGATCACCACATATCACAGTGTGGAAGAGAAGCGTTTAACCAGCAGGAAGGAAATCTGCTTTCCCTTTTG
>JAHWDR010000184.1:0-30051 GCA_021346845.1 Apeltes quadracus
CCACAGCGTTGGTTAACGTCTACTTTGAGGATATCCAGGCCCACAGGAGGTTACGTGATTCAAATCTGATGCAAGCAACATAACAGGGAGTTATCATCACTGAGCAAGACTTGTACCATCCTCAGCTGGAAATTAACTTCACAGATGATTCATTTTAATGAGATTCTTACAGGGACAAAATTATCTCAGGGACCAAAAAAACGAAGAACACACGTGACCATTATGTTCTTCTTTCTCTACAACAAACAAAGAGTGAAAGGTGCAAATACAAAACGTGCATGACCCGTCTGGCCCCGAGTCACGTCGCAAAGACGTGAGAGTGTTAATGTGTGTGTGTGTGTGTGTGCGTGTTTACACTCACACGGCTAAGGCGCAGATGTTCTTATGTCCACAGAAAGGCAGACGGACGGTAGCGAAGGCTCGGCCCTGGGTGAACATCTCCGTAACCTGAGAAGGCAGGTAGGTGGTGGACGCCATCAGGACCTTGCCCAGGTACCCTCCCCATGTGGTGGGCTCCTCTGCTGGCCTACACACACACACACACACGCAGAATGTGAGAAGTCTGTTATCCATGAAACGTAAGTAAAAAGGGCCGAAAACATCTCCAGCCCACAGCTGCTTTTTCAAGAACATCCGATGAAGTGGGCCGTGAGAGGAAAAGGTACGTACACATACTTCTCCTTCTGCGTCTCTAACTTGAAGATGTGGACCGTCTCCGTGTTGCTGGAAGCGGACAGGTACAGCCCCTCCATGCTGAACGCCAACGAGCAGATGCTCACACACCTACGACAGGATCACATGTACGGCAGGTGTAAACAAAAACAATAAACCCGCCTTTCATTTCTGAAGTGTGACGCAAAAGGTCAAAACCCGTCTACCTCTTGACTCCTCTTCGAAACTCAAAGAGCTTCTGTCCCTCTGGGATGGAGAAGACTCGGATGACTGTGCCCTGGGAGGACGTGAGGGACAAACAACAAGCAGATGAGGATAAAGCGACAGCGATCTTCAAACACACACACACACACACACACGCCACATAATCATCGGGTCATTGCGCTGTACAGCGAGTGTCTTACCTTCTCTGAGGCCGTGGCCATTTTGGTTCCACTGGCGTCGAAAGCCAGAGCCGCTAATGGGCTGTCGTGGGCCGGAATCATGTTAGCGGCTCGCTGGGAAAAAGACACACGGACACGAGTTGTAGAAGCGCTACTTCAAATGGGACAAAAGGAAATTGAGTACATCAGCCGTGACTGATGAGAGGAAGCACCGGCTGACTGAACACAGAGGACACACACTTTCATTTCAGCTTTGGATCTCTTGCAGAACAAACACTGAGCAGCATTTGTGTGTCGCAACATGTATGCAAGGGTAAAGGTGCAATACATGCACTCGTTATTGGACGTGCTGTTCACCTACCAGGTTGACTGTGTCGAACACCTGCACTTCTCCTATCGTAGCACTGCCCGGGTACCCCAGGTAACAGTTATCGTTGCTGATGGACAGGGCGCACAGTCCTGGAGAGACATGGCCACGAATGCAAACTGATTAACAAAAATCGCAGGACAAAGAACGAGCGAATCGCACTCCGACAGAGCCGCGCTCATCTCAACGGGACAACAAGAGAAGCTGAAGGAATGACTCGAGTACACGGGACACTACAACCATCCAGATGTTTAGAATAGTTCTGACAGCATGGGGGCGGGGGGGGGGGACTGAGAGTGCCATTAGGGCAACATCAAAATAAAGAGTTGATTGTGAACAAAGAAAAAGAAAGAAAAACTTAAAAGAGAAAGCAAAAGCTGGGGAAAGCCCAATCTCTGGTTTCAGTTTGAGAGCACGATACAGTGACAAGAAGCTCGACGGAATGAGCATTTTACTGTAGTGCGCCACCTGTTATGCTTTATGTCGATATGCACATACCATACCACATGTATACCTACGGTACAGTACGCTACTTCACTCACCTGAAGGGTTGGGTGGAGTTTCTCTGATGGTGTGCAGCACCTTCATGTCGCGGATGTTGTGAATGTAAAGGGACTCCTCCAGACACACGATCAGCCTCTGCAGAGGAAGCACACGTCATCCCGATCAGCGGCAAACTAGACACCGACATATTACCCAACTATGAAATCTGCACCGGAGAATTACACCTTCTCCTGTGACTTGATGAGTATTTTGAGTGCGACCAAAGCTTGATTTCCACCTAACATCTACTCCTGACCATTTCCTCTTGACCTCTGTGGAAAACGTTGAGCAGTGTAGGTTGGGACCGGAGCGACTGTGCCGGGCTGGGATCCGTGCAGGGGGAGGCGGGACAGACGGCACGAGGCTCCAGAACGGACGCAGAGCTTTTTTGTGCGAAATACAGCCACACTTTTGACCTTTCACCTTTCGGCATTTTCTAGCTAGCTACTGTAGCTATAAGCTACGAATTATAAACTATCGTTAACTAACCGAGTCATTGGAGGTTTGTAAAAATAAGAGAAGGGGGGGGCGGAGTCTGCTGTTAAAAGCCTGAGTCCGTCGGGGCGGTAGTGACTGTTCGGGAAAACACAGACTTAAATACATATGAATATAAGGTAGATGGCTAGCTAGCTGCTGTTGCTACACAAACGGTAAGCTGTCGTCATTAGCTGTTGCGGGGATAGAGTCATCAGCGTAGTGCAAATAAAAGTTTTTCCATCGACTCAGGCACCGAAATGAAGCACCGAAATCTGCGTTGTGTCTCGGTACGGTAAGTACCGGTCGTGTAGGAACCGGTACTACATTGGTACCAGTTCTCGGTACCCAACCCTAGTTATGATGCGACAGGAGACGCAGAGTGACATTCGTTCCTTGAGGCTCCTTTCCTTTGCATTATATACAGCTCTTATCGTAGCAGCCACTTTCACTACTTCTGAGTCATTTCACTCAGTTAAGAATCTCCTTTAGCAAAAAGGAACTATTCGAATCCAGCCTGAACATCCGACAGAGCGGCCTCCCACCTGTCTGTTGAGCTTGACGGCCAGTATAGTGTTAGAATAGGAGTAGTTGCAGATCTCGGTCCCCTTCTTGAAGTGACAGACTTTGAGCTTCCTGGGTGCTTTTAGGCTCACGATGGCCACCAGGCTGCTGGAGAACAGGCGCTCCACGATGCACACGTCCTCCGTGTCCGCTGCATGGACAACCACAAGCAGACAGAAATCATTGCAACGTTCACTGTCCCCTTTTATTAGCGGCTAGCGTCTCCAGCTGATTTAAATTGGATAGACAGGATTATCAGAAGGTGAAGCTCGCAGCACACGGTTAGTTGACGTGCATTGATGCAAACAATAGATCATATTGTCAATTATGAAAAGTCAACGATGAGGGGTAAACTAGATTTTAATGATACATCGGGACGGGAAGAGTATCGTTAAAACATTATGAACGTTCAAAGTGACAGATGCTATGATGCAACGAGTCCCAACCGAGTGTGCATTTAAAACATTTGGGTCAAGGACATTACTGAACAACAAAGTGACACAGCAGCGATGCGGCCAATGCAAAGCAAAAAGCTTTACACTACAAAAGACAGAAATAGAAAAAGCGGGTAGACAATACTTACTACATTCATATATCTGCTCCAATTTGTCCACAGAGGACAGGGAGAAAAACTTGTATCCTGATTTGGTGCCAACAGCCAAGGACCTGCAGAAATAACACACAACCAGAGCATTGAGCGAACCCATCAGCACGTTACTCCAGCCGTACACACCGTGTGCGACAGGCGCTTTCAACGGGATGCTGCGTTACCGGCCACGTGACCCCTCACTACGTCACTCATCCCGTTATAAAGTTCCGTTTACGAAGAAAATCGTTGCAGCGTCATCGAACGGCGCCCCAGAAGGCGTTTAGCGCGAGCGCACCAAAAAATACAGAAAAATCACACGGACTTCTTCTATAAGGGTGTATATGAAGAATAACAACAATGCTCACTACGGGCACAACGAGAAGAACATACGTGACACCAAACCGAAATGTCTATTGTGGCTAAAGTTAGCCTCGGACCGCACAGCATCACGTTAGCTCAAAGCAGCTAGCTATGCTAGTGACGGGTGAAATAGCACGTAACGTCATTCTGGTGTCACCTGGACAGCTGGCTAAAGTGGGCCTGAATACGTATTAAGTTAATTCCTCGTGTGAAAACCCGCCGCCGGACCGATTCACATCGACTCCTGATCCATCCCGACCCCGTGAGGCGTCCAGACTAGTCCACGTTGAGCTAGCTAACGTCCCCCTAGCTTGACAGCACGGGGCCATCGGATCCCCGGACTCTCCGCCTCGGCCCTGTCTTACGTGTTGTCCTGGTTGAAGTTGGCGAAGAGAAGCTGGCTTCCGCCGGCATCCCCGCTTTGACTGGCCAAGTTCATGGACTCGACCACATCGGCATATACAGCTCCGGTAGAAAAGGCAGCTGGTGGGGCTGGGATCCGTGCTGCGATGAGGGCCAGAGGGGTCGGGCTTCAAGGAGCCATCTCTCTCTGCGGGCTCCGCTGTGGAGATTGTTGTTGTTTTTCCGAGGGGCTGCTGCTCACTCTCACTGCGCATGCTCCCAGCACGCAGCGTGCCGTGCCTTTAAAGAGCCAGGGCCGTTTTGTCTAACGCCGATAGTTGATCATGATGAACGTGACCATCCACCGACTGCAGGGGAATATACACTTTTATTTACGTTCGGTCCACGGGGACTTTTATAAGGAAACACAGCTCTTCAGAAAACACTTCATTGTTCAATAATGCTGCGTGATTTTGTGTGACAGCGCCACCTATCGTCAATATGTTCAACCAACATCTGAAGAGAAGGGGCGAGATGCACATGTCTACTTTGATTGGTGGGCTATATTAATCATATTTCTTCATGTTCTTGACAATACACTCCAGCTCCTATCTCTTCTTAGCTGCGTCCTAAAATAGAATATTAATGTATTATCTTTTTGTCATTTCACCGTTTATAAACCAGCTATTTAATTCAACGGTTCTACAATGGAAAAATATAAATATCTCACCTTTCCTAAACGTTTTGCATACTTCAGTGTCAGAACAAAAATTCAATAACTATAAAGCTCTGAAGCCCAACAGGGTAAATTTGGTGATCTAAGGTAAGCCTTCTGTTTTTAAGTGGCAAAACTTAAACTCTCTCATTTACTGGTTTCATATCAGTTGAACTGTTCGTCACTCATGTCTGCTGCATTTCTCTGTTATAAGGACTTACCTGTCTTAAACACAGCACATTCGCCTTTAGAATGTGCCAATATTCCATTAGCCAATGAAAAATCACTATGTGCAAATTACCCACAAAACCACACGCACACACACAAACATAGACACACATACAGTGTATATACATGAGGCGTGACATGAGGGACGGAGAGACGGATGTTTGTAAAGGGCTTTTATGTTTGTTTCACGTCTCCCCGTACTTGTTGCACTAGTTTCAGGTGTAAGTCTGAGCGTGTCAGAGAGCGATTGTGAGCATACACTTGATTGTATGCACAAAATATTCACTTGATAAAATCATTAAAGAGAGTCTGCAGAGAGTCTATTGGTGAGATGCTGAAAGAAACAAAAATACAAGTACCATCAAGTATAACTGAGGGTGAAATTGTAGAGTACTTGAGTAAAGGCACTTTGTCACGTTCAACCGCTGCTTTTATCCTGTTGTCCTTAACAACAGCAATGTTAATTAAACCAAATGTTAGTTCACTAGCTAAATGTCAAAGCAGAGAATTCTGTGAATCATAAACCTGAGACAACATGATCCGTCACTGAAGCGACACTAAGCAGAACAAAGGTCTCCTAAAGAGCATTGTTATTGTGACATTTCCTCTGCAGAAAGAGCACAGTGACTCCGTCCGTTTGGTCACCGGAGGCTCTCTGTTTGCTCCTGGTGGTGATTCTGTGCCAGCTGTGTCCTCTGGCCCAGTTTAGTGTTTTCAGGAGGCCGCGTTTCGGCCTCTCCAATAGAGCTCCGACACACACCGAGCACTGGCCTTCGGTTTACACAAGCCAGATCCCCCAAATAAACACCAGGGACGGGGAGGCAGGTGTTTGTCAAACAGAAAGCACATCCAGCTTTGTTTCATGCCTTCGATACAAAGTCAGTCTACCTCATTTTTAAATGATTGCGTATTTGGATGTGTGTGTGTGTGCGTGTGTGTGTGTGCGTGTGTGTGTGTGCGTGTGTGTGTGTGTGTGTGTGCGTGTGTGTGTTTGCACAGTTTTTCTTTATCACACAGCTGCTGCACAGTTTCACAAAGGGCCTCTGCTGGCAAATATTGTTGTGGGTAATATTTAATTTCTGCTCATTTTGAGGGGATCGGCTAAATTGAATTCAGCGGCAATTCAGAACCAAGAGGAAGCTTGTTAGTTGAAATGCCAATCACCATTATTTGTTTAGTGTCCATGTCGTCCTTCTGTCAGCCTTGTTGGAGACATTGAAATGTTTACTTCTCCGGTTTAGGCTTCGGCTGCATTATTCGTTGTATGATTTGCTTTTTTCAGTTACACTAATGGACACAGGAGCTTGATTGTAAATTCCTGGCAGTGTGTGGGGAAGTACATTACCGGCATCATTGGTCAATATGCCAACGGAAGAAATACTTTTTCTGCAGAAACATGCCACCTGTGACGGTGACTTACAAGATTGTTACGCATTAACGAGTAAGCAGAATTTTAATGTTTTCGCGGAGCCACAATATGCAGCAGTGAGGTGAGATGCGAGAGGACAGAGAGAACAATGCTGTGATGCACCGAGGACCCCTGCACACCTGTTCTCTGAGGGCTCCAGGGCTCTGCAAGCGTTTCAGGAACCTTGGAACCTCTAAAAACTGTCCAGACTGCAGCTGAGAAATCTGTCTTTCTGCCCGCCAGTGTGCCTTTTCATTGTGTTCTCAGCCACTGCAACGTGGACGACTTCCACAAATGATCTACAACAATCCATCCAGTTGCTGTTGTGTTGTGTCGTGTGGAGCTGCGGCTGTTTGCTGGTGTGTTATCATCAGCCTGCACATGGGGCGGAGGGGGCGGAGGGGGGGGGGGGGGGGAGGGGAAGGGAGGAGGGGTCACAAACCAAAGTCCCGCGGAACATCCTGCGAACACATCTGAGCCTCGGAACACAAACTCCCGCAGAGCGTCGCCCGGCTCGTTGTTGGGTCCCGCGGGTCGCAGCTCCGGAGTGCAGCCGGACTCTGCGCGCTTATGTTCGGACGCGCGGCGGCGGGACATCCGGAATGGGGGATCCGTAGGAGGAGACGTCGACGCGCGCTGCTGCTGCTGCTGCTGTGCTGCTCGTGCTTTTGGTAAATAGAGCGCGGTGCCAACGGGCAAAGCGCACGAGATGGACTTTAAGAGGACCAAATTTGGAAGGTAATAAACAAAAAAAATGTAGGTATAATTACAGGAAAAGTTTGACACCATGTTTCCCATTTGGGACACCTCATGTTCATCCATGCGAGCTAACGCGCTGGCACAGCAGCACGGGACGTTATCGATTAGTGTGTGTGTGTGTGTGTGCGTGTGTGTGTGTGTGCGCGTGAGACCGAGCGACAGATAAAGAGAAAACCAACAACCTACCCAAACACGCCGAAAAGAGCAAAGTTTCCGTTTCGGTTTTACCACCGAAACGCGGCATTTCTCCTCGCGTCTCCACTGTCCAAACATCTGCACCGCTCAGGTTCTTCTGTCGGCTTTCAGCACCACTTGGCTGTTTGTTAACTGGCATCACTCACACTGCAGTTTACAGTGTGACCACGTAGAAGCCTGAGTAAGTGCATTCCTCTGCCCGCGTGTGCGCGTGTGAATGTGGGAGATGGCGATCGCCGTGAGAACCAGAGTTTGAGTCCCACAGGAGATTAACTTATTCTTTGCATTTAAGGGAATAGGCCTGTTACAGAGTGTGTATACACACACACACACACACACACACACACACACACACACACACACACACACACACACACACACACACACACACACACACACACGCACACACACACACACACACTATACCTCCATGATCCAAAAGTTCTGATCCTCTTAGATGCAATCGATCGTATTAATGTAAGGAATGCGCTGTATTGTGCTTTTATTACACAACCAACCCTCCCCCGTCGAGCCGCACACATTCATTAGGAACATTTTGAAACCATAATTACACATGCGTGTAGAATCTCAGAACATGAGAGAGAGAAAGGAGAAAGAATAGTGTGTCGCCGAGGACAACAATGCCCTCTCTGATCACAGCCTGCAAAGCCGTCCATTCAGTTCATTACACGCACACACACACACACACACACATGGAAGTTCTGTCATAACCGATTAGAGGACATCCGAGTGCTACATTCAAGTCCATTGATATCCCTACAATACCACAACAGTGCTCAGGAAAAGAGGGCTCCCTTACAAGGGGACGAGTAAAGGAATGGCAGCCAAACAATGGCCTAATGTTACGCTGTGTTCATGTGGATCACATCGAGAGGAGAGGAGAGGAGATGTGGATCATGAGAGGAGGATGCAGCATTTCTGCCGTAGGAATGCAGACATTCACGTGCAAGCAGAACTTTAGTGCTGCTGTGTTTGACATTCAGAGCGTTGATACAGCAGCAGGTTGTGTGTGAAACGGACGGATGTGTTTTGTGCGTTAGACCGCCCCGATGCTTTGTACCAGCAGCCCTCACCCAAAAACAAAAACACTCGGGGATCTCAAGCTGTGACATGAAATAAGACCCCTCTTCCTGGCCACACGTGACCTGGTCTCAAGATTAAATTGGCGATCTAATTATGCTAAAGTCAATCCATTGTGAAGTCAGATATGCAGCGTATTTCACTCTTCAACACTCAGAAGACACTCTCTTAGTAAAATGATGCGCTCTGGAAGTGTATTCGGCCAGATGTCGGCCGCCAGGAGTTCTTGAGGTCATCAGGGTTTCAGGGTGAGAGTTGTGGCAAGTGACGGCGTCACTTCGTCTGGTTCTTCTCCTCCTGATTTACTTTCTCCTCCGTGCGCACAATTAACAGCCCGTTAAAACAAACAGCTGCGGAACGTTCGCGTGTCATAAATGGGGCGTGATGGCTGCATGTGCGCGCGGCGAGGAGGCGTCGGCCTAAATGTGTAATTGAACAACGCAGCTGAGCAACGCAGACGCACCTGTGGCCCTGCACCAGAGGCCGCGGTTAAATCATTGTGCGTGTGCTTGGTCGAGTGCTTGTGTTCTGTGCGTGTGTGTGTCTGCTTCTAGATGAATAAAATGTGGTTTTGTAACATTTCCAGATGTGTTTTTCCCCTTGTAAACTGGGATTGAGGGATTTACTGCTGATTAAATAGCACACACACACACACACGTACGCACATACACACAATCACACTAAGTCTAAACAGTAGTATTTGGCAAGCCAACAAATAATGCAAATATAGTTGATAGTTGGTGGTCAGT
The DNA here is from genome assembly GCA_021346845.1 of Apeltes quadracus. NCBI lineage: Eukaryota > Metazoa > Chordata > Actinopteri > Perciformes > Gasterosteidae > Apeltes > Apeltes quadracus. The sequence continues at coordinate 9,450 of JAHWDR010000184.1, forward strand.
GGTGTGCGATTGTTGCACTGGTGACCATTGCCATATGGCCACAATGAGGCATACTCAATGACCATCACGCACACACACACACACACACACCATTACCCGTCGTGGGTTCAGCACATAGTAACTTATTGACTAAAAAAGCAGAACCTCGTTCTGCCCCGTGGATTCATTGGCTCAGCCATCCCTTCTCTCCCCTCTTCCTGACTCTCTCTCACTCTGCCTCCCCCGTCTCTCCCCCTCAGGTTCATGAACTGCAGGGTCCCGGCCAGCATGCGATACCAGCCCACCGAATACGAACACGCTGCAAACTGTGCCACACACGGGGTGAGCCTTGTTGTTTTCTCTCTCGGAGTCTCAGCTCAAAGGAGACTGTGACGAGATGGAGAGGGCCGCGGTGGAATCGGGAGGCTGTAATCTGTGATTCGGCCTGTAGCTTTCTCTAATCTGCCGTAATCCCTGTGCGCTTCCGCCAACTGTCAGAAAGTGAATGAAACAGACGGAAGGAAACCGATTAAACGCGGCCGAGATGGCTGTGACGCCTCAAACGTTCAACCGGTCCCATTTCTCAGAGCATGGAGGGAATCCTCACTGTCGCTCGATATACAGGATCCGTTAAAGGAGTAGATTGATGTTTCGGGGCAGGATGAGGACATCGAGCCCACTTTCAGCCTCATGTGTGGTAAAATGTGAAGCTACGGCCAGCAGACAGATTGCTCAGCTCGGCATCAAGACTAATGTGTCTGTCGAAAAAAAAGACAATCCACTTGCTACTGCCATTGTTTTACTGACATGCAGAACTGCACATTTATTTACCGGTAGCTAACGTGCTAACCGGTGGTAGCTTCATGCTTTGCAAACAGACGCGGGGCTGGTATCGATCAAAACAAGACAACCTGACAAGTAAAATGTGTGCTTCTGATCTTTTCCAGTTATGGATCCTTCCCAGTCTGGTGGGCGGGTCTGTGCTGTACTTCCTGTCCGTGGACCAATGGCATCGTGTGGCCGCCTGGCTCTATGGGAGTGGTCTCACCGCCCTGTTTGTCACCTCGACGCTCTTCCACACTGTCACCTGGAAAATCAGCCACCTCCGGTCCGTGTGTGTGCGTGTGTGCGTGTGTGTGTGTGTGTGTGTGTGTGTGTGTGTGTGTGTGTGTGTGTGTGCGTGTAGAACAACACTAGCAGGGATTTTGCAGATGTGCACGTGTGTGTTTATGTGCTGCTTCGGTAGACATTCACACTCAGACATACAGTTTGTGAACGCATGTTTTTTTTTCTGTCGCTGACTTTTCCCTGCCGTCTTAGAGGTTCTGGTATTTAAATATTGTCTGGATGTGTCTGGACTTCCCTTGGTGCTTGTGCAGGAAGGTGGAGCAGCGTTTCCACATGTGCGACAGGATGGCCATCTACTTCTTCATAGCCGCCTCCTACTCTCCCTGGTGGGTCACAGAGACACATACATCCCCCCCCCCCCCCCCCCCCGGCGCAGACAGTGAGTGTCCCGCTGTGTCCCGTCAGGTTGATGCTGAGGGAGCTGGGCCCCTGGACGTGCCACATGCGCTGGCTGATCTGGGTCATGGCCGTCGTCGGATCCATGTACGTCCTCTTCTTCCACGAGAGGTAAACGCGCCCCGCCTTCGCGTCCCTCCGTGGCGATTGACCCGAGACCAAAACCCCCCCCCCCCCCCAAAGCGTTGACAGCAAACACCGGGCGGCTGCTTTGAGGAGGTGGAGACGGTTACACGGGAGATGGAGGTGTTGTTTTTCACGTCCTCTGTTTTCCATCTGCAGGTACAAGCTGGTTGAGTTTTTGGGATATGTGGCCATGGGGGGGCTTCCTGCTCTGGTCATCCTGTCTATGGTAAGCACATGACACAAACCTATTTTGAGAGGAAGTTAAAAAAAAAAAAATTAAAAAAAGAGCTTTCTTCTGCGGCTGCAGGCTTCCTGCTATTGTGCAGGAATCAGTCAGTATTTAAAGGAGCAAACAGGTGGTTTGTTCCAGTCACTGTAACATAACAGCAGATGCACGTATACGCTGTGGATCCCCTTTCTCCTTTCTATGAGATTTTATTATGTGATAAATTATATTACAAAAATGTATTGTCTACAAATCCAACGAAAAGACCAAACCCAATCAATCCTTATACTGTCTCTACTTCCATGAGCGTGGTTCTCCTTTGAAATGTGTAAATCTTATTTGCTTGATTATTTCTTTCTCTCAAAGAGCTAATTTACTAAAGATAATGGACTCGTTGCAAACTTTGTTGAAAACACAGTTAGGAACTATTTTCTGCAGCAGAGTAATTACGTTTTTTTGACCAAACAATGGTGTGTTCTTTTGGAAACAGTTTGACAAAAGTATTAACAGTTTCAAATGGGTCTCTGTGTTAAAACACCTCTGAAACATCTCATTCCGTGTTCCAAACAGTGATGGAAAGCTCTTGTAATACAACACTAGTGTAATAGTAAAGCCCCTTGAGATTATTTTTCCTTCCGTGTATTTGCTTCGCCTCCGTATCCGGTTATTAACTCTTCCCGTATGTGACTATTGGAACCGCTGCAGGTGGAGCGTGCAGGCGTGTGTGAACTGGCGCTGGGGGGGGTCTGCTATGTGGTGGGCGCGGTCTTCTTCAGGAGCGACGGCGTCGTGCCTTTCGCCCACGCCATCTGGCATCTTTTCGTGGTGGCCGGAGCAAGCGTCCATTATTACGCCATCTGGAGGTACCTGTACTTGCCTGGGCCGCAGACATCGAGGTGACTGGCCGCTCCCACCTGAGGTTCCACGCCACGTGACTGACCGGGAGGTCAGTAAGTCATCAGGCTGTGTTTTGAAAACGAATAGGCTGACCCTTGAGGCCAAACCTGGACGGGTGGATGGACGGACAGATGCAGATCAAATGAAATGTTCCCTCAAACTAGAAAATGACACTAAACTGAACTAAAAGTAGTTTCAACATCCAGATTGTAGGGCAGACTGACGCAAAAACATTCCGCCTGACAGGAGCAAACACACACATGTCGAGTTAAAAGAATAGACAATGTGCCACTTTTACACGGAAAATAAATAAGCCCAAAAGATGTCAAACTATCCCTTTAATCAAACGTCTCAGTAACAGATTACACCTACTGAACCAGCGTGGGCGAGTTGACTCCACCCCCAGGTGTAACGTGCTTAAACCCACTAATAAGGCATTCCTTACATTGGTGCCAACTCCGGACTTGCACAGCGGCCAAGTACGAAAATAAAGAGTTGTTACTACATAGTTGTTACTACTTTGAGAAAACCAGTGTCATAAAAGCTGCACACCAGCCCTTTAAATATAGTACAAGATGACAGCGATACACTTGTTTACTACATTACGTCAACTGCACCTAATCACTTCATTCTGTCAATCATCTGCCATTGGAATAGTTTTAACAGCCAGGTTGAGGATAAATTCTCACTTTGTGTTGTGATTTACATGCCTTGAATCGGCCTAAAAACGCTGTGACACTGTTTTTTGGGTCACATGTTTAATTCAGAGCACTTTTCAATCAGCAACAGTAGAATTTCCTCTGAATATGACAGACTAAACTTTTACTGTCTTAATTTGTATACTTTACAAATGTGTATACTTTTTTTTTGATAAAATCAAAGATGATCTATTTTTTAAAATTGCATTTTCACTGAATTAAAGACTATATTACACCAGGAGGGGTCTGTGTATTTTGTGGTTGTCAAAAGGGTTTCATCACAAAGGGTCAATCAAATAGTGTGCTTTATTAACAAAATTTCAAAAGTCGTCATCATGTCCACTTGATGCGGTAATGAGGGGTCTCAATGTCAGGGTTCTTGTGTGTGTGTGTGTGTGTGTGTGTGTGTGTGTGTGTGTGTGTGTGTGTGTGTGTGTGTGTGTGTGCGCGTGTCACTGAGTGTGTGTGAGGTTGGTGAGGGCCCGCAGTTGCAGGGGCATGGCCACGTTGGTGTCTCTGTGCCACTGGGGTGTGGTGACAGGTTGGGGTGGGGTCAGGACACTCTGAGCCACACCGGGAGCCTTCAGCAGAGACCACAACTCCTCACCTCGAGTTACTATGGCAACAAGGTCCTCTTCGTCGAGGCACCAGGCAACCGGCCCACCGCTGGTTACCTTTCTGAGCTTGGAGAGGAACAGAGACACCCTGAAATAGGAGGAAAAAAAACCCCATTTACATACATTACATGTGCCTCGATGGATGGAAACATATTTTAAACACGTACATGCATGGTTGTCACCTGGGTATGAGGTCATGTGATCGTGACGCCAGCTTAGCCAGCGCGCTCATTAGAGAGGTGACGACCCTCGGGACGGGGCAGTCCGCTCCGGGGGGCGGGGCGGATGAAGTGATCTCAAACAGCACCGCCTCCAACGTCTCAAAACAGGAAGTGATGAGCATCACGGAGCAGCGAGAGTCACGCGACACAGAGAGGTATTCTCCCAGCACCCACACCTGAAAGGAACAAGTGCTGCGTGATCTCGGTGCCAGGCTGTGGTTTTTCTACCGTGTTTCGATCCACTGGGAAGCAGCTTGAGAATTGAAAAAAGCTTGAAGTTTGAACGTGACCAAAAACATACACAAAAGGGCCATACGTATAATCCCCAAGTCAGCATCCGGGATCATTACCACGTGCGTGTAGATTTCCTCTTTGCTGTAGACGTTGGCTGTGGCCCCCGCAAACTCCAGCAGCTCGTGAGACTGGTCCACTACCAGGGACGGCTGGAGCTTGCACAACAACAGCAGGTGCCTGCTGAACACCCTGAGAGAGAGAGAGAGAGAGAGAGAGAGAGATCAGCTGAAGACACAAGTAACACATTAGCACTACTTTAGCATTTTAGTGTACCTGTGTATCTCTTTATTGTATTTCGGGATGTTGAGGAGGAGGCTGCTTCTCTCCAGCATCACTTGAACCAAGTGAGCTAAAAGCTTCTGATCAGCTATCTACACACACACACACACACACACACACACACACACACACACACAATGTTTTTCATGAGTGTGAAGTAAACATCCAGCATTTGAGTGCGCAGTAGCTGCAGTTGTAATGTATTGAATGTGTAATCTGTTCACCGTAATAACTGTGTTGAAAAAAATGTGCAACAGCACCGGAACGGTCTGGGCACACTGAACAACCCTCGGCCAATCAGCGGTCTCCTTGAGCATCTCATGCAACGTGCTCAGTCTGTCAATTGTGTCACCTGCGGGCCGAGAAAGAAAAGTTGTTTTAGTTATTTTTTCCAGAGAAAAGAGCAACATTAACCAGCAGCTTTCCCAAATTGAGATTTAAAACACACAATATAATCACATAATCTAATCTCATAACTATCTACACTGGATGCAATCTGTTAATATTGACAAATATTATATGTATATTTCCTTATATTTCAAAAACCGCTGTCCATTGAGAGGATAGTTTGAAATGTTGGGATAATATGCTTATTTGCGTGTTGGTTAAATATGAAGCTACAACCAGCAGCCTGTTAGTCTAGCTTAGCATAAAGACGCTGAAACCACAGGCATGTCTTTGCCCAAAGGTAACAACATCTGCACCTAAAAGGATCATTAATTAACAAATCCCCCAAAATGTCAAAGTATTCCTTCAACTGTGTGAATTGTGACTGGGGTTACCTGAGCCCGCTTCCCCTCGAAGCAGGAAGAGGAAAAGCCCTCGGAAAGACTGGCTTCGAAATGCATCGAGTGAGAGGAGGCCGCGCCCGCTCGGCTCAGTGATGGGCAAACAAGTTGACCTGCAGCGTGCGGTGCGCACACGCAGGGCAAAGAACGGTGGTTAAAAAAAACAGGGAACATTGTCAAACCAGCCTGTTAGGCAGATCCGGAGTATTTGGACAGTTTTGCTCCGACGTGCTGGCGCACCTGACTTGCAACACCAGCGTGGCCGAGAGACAGGGCAGGTCCAGCAGAGTGTGGAGGAGCTCCACCGCAGTGCCAGCTGTCACCAGGGAGGGAAGCAGGTCCACAAAGTCATCCACCACCGCCGGGCCGTCCCACGCCAAGAACTACGGCAACACACATGAGCCCGTGAATCTCTGACGTGGTGCAACGTGACAAACAGATCTCCTCCCTCGCTCAGCTTTTGACCTTCAGCAGGTTTGGGAAGGAGCGGGAGTACTGTGGCACCCGGAGCTGCAGGCTCTCCAGGTTCAGCCGAATGAAGCGCAGGAACTCGTGCGCCACGAACCGGTCGTCGAACAGCTCGCCGGGGAATCGTCCAAAAACCAGATTCCACACACTCTCGCAGTCCACGGCGGCCATTTCTCCTGGAGAGGTTCAGGTGCAGTTCGTCAGTGAGTCGAGCTACTGAAATGTCAACGTGAAAGAACTTGGATGGGCAGGTCCCTACAGATACCTACATACCGTGGTTGAGGTAGAACTGAGCTATGGGCAGCAGGACTCTGGCAAACGACAGGTCAGAGCGGAGCCGACCAAAGAGGGCCTTGATGCACGGGAACGCTCGGAAGACCAGCGAGGCGTCCTCCCCACACACAGTGTCCAGGATACACACCGCCTCCACCAGACACTGAGCGAGGAAACACGGCAGACCGGTATAAAGATACTTTTCTGTGCCCATCATCCTCAAGAAGTGTCATCTTTTTTTACTCCATTTAGACAATATTTCCTACACCTCCACATGATGAGCTTCATTGCTTCCGTACCGGAAGGGAGATGAAGGCGCAAAAGAGAAAACTATTGACGTTCCCCCACCACCTTACTATTGCTTGTCTCAATGAGAAGTCGGTGAAATGGATTAGCACACATCCTACACAGGATGAAGAGGACAATAAAGTGCGTATGAATCTATTCCAGTAGAGCTGATACTCCATGCAGACTCACCGCTTTCTGCAGGTCTGCATCCGTCTTTTTGTGTGCCTCTGAGACAAAAAGAAGAACATGCATCACGACTGTTTACACTGAATAAAAAAAAGTATGAAGTGCAATGTAAAAATAATAAAAAGACAACCGTGTTTGGAATCTAGAACTACTCAAACAACTTTTCACTTTGACACACACACACACACACACACACACAGTTTGACGCCGGCGCACTCACTGCGGTCGCTCTGTTCGATGAGGCGCTGGCAGTACTGGAAAGCCTTCTCTCGAAGACGCTCCTTTGGGGGCAGCAGGCGGCTGGAGGAGGACGTCGCCGAAACCATGGAAACCACCGATCCGTCCACCTCCGACCGGTCATCTGCGAGCCGGGAGATCAGGAGCGAGAGGTCACGAGTGAAAAACCTTCTGTGAGGAGTGCCGGTTTATTATGAGCCCCTTCCGCAGGATTCATTATCAAACTGCTTGTTGTCGAATGTGAGCGTAGAAGAGGAGTTGAGATTATTTTCAAAAGGGACAACAATCAAACTCTGATTCATGCCTCATAATCATAGTCTTTGTTTGACGTGTAGGAATGCGAGCGAGCATCTGAGTGTGGCCACTGGAGGAGCAGTTTATTAGTCATTCGTTAAAAGCGATTGATCCAAGCTTGGAAACTCATGAGATGAAAGCAAGGGTAGAAAGTGCACGGGTAGTTATGTCACAGATCCAGTTTGTTAGATGCAAGTCACGATCAAAAGCAGTCAGCTGATGTGCAGCTTCCTAGAAGAACGCGCATGCAGGGAACGTCCACGAACCTGGACGTTTGTCGATGTCTTACCATTGGAAAAGGAGTGGGAGAGGGACAGGCTGAGCTGCAGCCTTTTTGCTGGAGACGATGGAAACAGAGTTGAGTGATACGAATGGTGCTTTTAGACTGATGTTCCCTGTAGGTTCTCTGTGGCTATGACATCAGGCAATGAGCCTGTCCAGCATCAGGAGAAAAGAAGGTTGCGTTTTTTTTATTGGTGGGGGGGGGGGGGGGGAGGGGTCATACCAGTGTCAGCTGTGTTGTTGCCATTGGAAACCGAGCGGTAGGTGATGAGCCAATGGTGAAGCATGGAGAAGGAGTAGACGTTCATCCACTGGTCCTCAGTGAAAGTCTGGCCCACACAGAGCACAGTGAAGAAATCCCCCGAGACCGTCCCGTCCAGCTCTGCTATCGGTACCGGCTGAGAGACAACACCCAAATGAAGATAAAAAACCAGGAAGTCAAAATGAAGGACCCAATATGAACTTGAATGGGTTACCTGACGGGACCGGGGCCCTGTGAAGAACCCTCCTGATGGAGTACTGCCTCCCTGCGTGATGCTGGCATAACGCAACCAATCCACAAGCTTTTTACTCACAAAGGTCACGTGATCTGCAAGTCAAGTGGGGGGGGGGGGGTATAAGGACAAAGGGTGCTAATTTTGTGCATGTGGAATTTGATTGATCACTAATGTGAATTCATTTGAACTTTGGCCCCACTCTGTCCGTTACCTTCAGTGAGGCACTCCGGGCTGTGTGTGAGAATGGTGTTGAGGATCGGCAGGGTGTGCGTGAGCGACGCGGCGGGCCCTTCCGATTGTCGGCTTTCCAAGCTGCGCAGGAGCTGAGCGCAGAGGGACGACAGATCAGCTCTGGATCCAGCCTGTTGGATTGCAAGTTTGCAGGACAGCTTTTAGTTCATCAGAAAAATAAAACACGCTGCTTTATTTGTCACTCTGTACTGAAACCCATGAACAGAATTTGTGTGAGCCTTTGTTTAATTTCACTGCATCCAAAGAATTTCAACACATACCGTAGGAACCTCAGGGTTGTCCGATAAGGCAAACCTACGTTTCTCAAAATTAACCTGGAGACCAAAAATAAAAGGAAAAAGACATTCATTACTGCCCACCTGTGAGAGCACCAGGGCAGCAGCATGATTGTTCAGTTGACCGAAGTTCTCCTGGTTGTAGTTATCTTCCTGGCCACAGAGGGGCAGTGTTTCTCTGAGCACAGCGGAGCTCAGCACCTGAAACTGCTCCGCTGGTGACGACAGGAGGGACTGAATGCTCTTCTGAAGCTCCGGGGGCAACCTGTGGTCGTTGGCATGGCAACAGAGGACGCGGGCAGAGTGCAGTTAGATGGTGGCTCGTGAAGGAAGGGGAAGAGAGGAGAGCGCGCGGCGGGCATCGGAGGCGGCTCTTACGTCCTGGTGTACTTGGTAGCAGAGAGTATGAGGTGAAGCCTCTGTAGGGAGTCGACCGCCTCATGGCCGAGCTCCTTCCCCTGGAGCAGCTTGACTAGTCTGCTGTAAAACTTCTGCAGCTCCGGCTCCTGGATTTCTCTAGAGAGGACACAGCCTTAGACTACTAACCCGTAGCATTATATTGTATTGCTTGCATTATGTTGTCTTGTTGTCAATAAATGTTTTCTGATTCTGATTCTGCAAAGTCCTTTCGAGAGGGATCGCTGAAATATTTGACCACCTAATTATTGACACATTAATCAAAACCTTTCGTCGTTCATTTGTACAGAGTAACACACGGACCACATTTTGCAGCCTTTATCACTGTGACACTGTAGACAGTAAATGCACGTCACCTTAAATTCAAAATGAAAAACGCTTATGAAATAACTGTCATTCGTTCTACTGGCGATAAACTGCTGGTAAAGTGGCGCAAAATGAAGGAACGCTGTGCAGGTTTAAGTTAAACATCCCTATGGTCGTTATTTAAAACAGTTTTGACATGCTATCCAGGGTTAGCTTTGTTAGCTTAGTAGAGGAAACGCAAACTCGAAGTTAATAACGTTCGAGGAGCTGAAGGTGGCGGAGGACGTTCGCCCTTTATTGGTTTTTCTTACCTTGCCTGTTTAATTAAACTTTCCGAACCGTGCGAGTACATCGTGAGAGGAATGGACTCGCATCGCTCTGCGCGCCGCAAAGGTAAACAGTGCGCCCGGTAATGATGTCCCGATCAGTCACATGACCGCTACTTTAGTTCCGCTTTCACTGAGGAAGAAATGGAGGTCCAACTAACCCAAACATGCTTATCTGATACGACATAAACCACAGCTTATTTCAGTTTTATTGTGTGGAATGATATAAAACACGTGCATTTGACTGTTGTACGAATTATCCCTGTGAGGAACAAAAAAACTAACGCCGGTGTTTCGCAGCATGGGGCTTTAGTTTGCCCTGTCTGTACGCTGGAAATAACAGATTACAGGTGTTCTTGCCGAACTCGATTTTCCAGTGTGTCAGTCTGACGGGTAGAGCTCATCACACCACCCTCATTGGTGATTCCCAACAGGTGAGGCCAGATCACTTTTCCTAGCTCCACACTTGTCTCAGGAACGAGTACATCTAGTCAAGGTGCAGGACTGAGAGCTAAAGGGGGACTTGTTACAGAGCTCCACACTCCATCTGTGCAGCACTCACCATGTGTGGACGGGTGGTGTTGGGTTCTTTTGAGAGAACTCCGGACGAACAGAAGACGGCTGGGACCGTGAAGTTAAAATCAAAAGAGTTTAATGCAGAATGCGCTAAAAAAAAGGAAAAGCCCTCGATCGAGGGTTCGTGGCTTCTCCACTGCGCAGACCACAGCGAGTCCTCGGACTACAACGCAGTTAGAAGAACTACAAAGTTCTTCTTCGCGAGAATGTTAAAGTTGGTGCCACAGTCCACGGCTCTGGGCACATGACGTCATCAGGTGCGTTCATGGTGGCTGGGAATTCGGAATTCTTAATATCTCCTGGTGGATACAGCTTTGGTTTTACATTCTGGTCGATTACCTTACATTAATTGCAACCATGGCTGTGCATTTATATTATTCTATTGATTACAGTTGCAAAGTTACAGTGGTTTCTCTTTACTTTATTGATTTACATAGTTCTAGAATGATGGCAGTGTACTGGTGTACACTAGATGTATTTTATCAATGGTTAATTTGTGAACCCGGTCGTCGAATTTATTTATAATATCTTACAGTGGCTGTATAATGGGAAATTCCCAGGAACGGGGAAGTGATGTCGGCTTCGGGTGCTGAAGCTGAGGTCTAGCCACTGCTGTTTTTGCCCTTTTTTTCAAATATATTTTGTGGACTTGCGGTTACCTTGTTTTATTTAATATTTTGATTATGATGTATTAATTTAGTGTCTAGTTGTTTCTTTCGTTCGTAAACCAACTGGAGTGAGTCCTATTCTGGGGTCCTCTCAATGCCTGTACAGGTGGGCTTTGTCATAGGTTTATAGGTTTATAGGTGGTGGCTCAAGATGCATATTTTATATTCGTTGTGTTCTAATTTGTGTCTTTTGCTTGCAGTGTGTGTGTGTGTGTGTGTGTGTGTGTGTGTGTTCTGGTACGTGGTGGCCCTTTTCCCTTTCACTCCCCCACTCCTGGTGGCCTCCCTGATACAGTCACCTTGTACTGGTAAAACACCTTAGTGTAGTGATATCACTTTTAGCATGGAGCATATTTTGTAATAAAAGCCTTATTTTTAGGCTTAGACTGGTTATTTAACCACCATGAAACTTACCTGTAAATAAAACTAAACGTGGTTTAAAACTAGAAATTCCCCCCTGCTCCTTTTTCTTAAAACGTAAAGAACCTGGATTCAGTGTGGTGTTCTCTGGGTAAAAGTCCTAGAGTGGCGTTGTGTCATTGTGACCAGCCGCCCCGGTTACATCAGCAAATGACAACAAGTTAAAAATATATACTTGCATGTATTTAGGTAATTCCAATTGATCGCTATGTGATGTACTCCGAAACTCTACATTTCCAAAAATGGCCCCTACGCACTGTTATCCCCTCGCACAATCCACATTCTTTAATTAAAGGATTTCTCAACTTCACAAAATAATCCGATTTTTAGTATTAGTATTTTAGTATTTTTCTTACTAAATAATACTAATGCTAATCCTATTCAAAATACATCAAAAAGTCCAGTACTGAAAACGTTACTGGTATAGAAATGGCCCCTGTGAGGGTCACAGCCTCCCATTATAGGCTATTGGTTATTATCTTTATAGAAGCATTAATGTAAGCAGAATATCACTATCGGAGTTATTTAATAATCCATAAGGGCCACATATTTTATTAGAGCAACATGTTTTTGTCCAACGCAGTAGACGGCATCACTGAAGTAAACTTGTTGGCTTCTTTAGTCTAACGAATGACTAACTCCAGGTTGCAAGGAGCTCACGTTGATTTCAACGATCTGAATGAGTAAACCTCATCGCCATCCATCAGAGCCAGAGACGACCAAAGCGCGAGCCGACGACAGTCACAGGTCTGCAGAGGCTGCGGGTTGAGCTGCTTCTCACCTCCCTGCAGCAGACGGTTGTTTCCATCCGAGTTCACAGCCTCCATCCGAGTTCACAGCCCGCCCCTTCCTCTGTCTCCCTCTGTCTCTCGCTCTGCCTCACAGTCCGTCGCTGCCGGAGTTTGCCACATGTGCTCCTCCTCTCTTATTTTAACGGTCGCCTCGCTTTTGAATAAATGGAGACTACCTGAGCCTCTGGGATTAATGGTTAACCAACCGCACCAAAAAAACTACGAAACAGCAAAAACGACCTAAACCTCAAGTTTAACTTCCCTTCAGCTCTTTGGACAACTCCCCGTGGCATCTGAGGTAGGCAAAACATCTATGCAATAAATATATACATTCGTGTATATTCTTATATTCAGGCGTGTAAGTGAAGTGTTGACTAGTTCAGAAATAAGGAAATATACTTTACAAAGTGGTCGACCAGGCTGCCTGAACGTGTGCTGGTTTTAACTGAAAGAAACCCGACAAACTGAGAAGTGAAACACTGTATATCACTGCAGCGGTGACAGCTGTGTGTGTGTGTGTGTGTGTGTGTGTGTGGTAATACAATAGCTGAAGTTCTGTCTTCATCAGGCTATTATCTGCCGTCATCTAAATATTTGGGATTCCGACAGCAGATGCAGGAGGACAGGCTACGTGCAGTGGACTCTGATGTGACTGCATCCAGCTCTTTCTGTTGCGTTTGCACAGATCTTAACTTGTATTACGATATCCATTTCAGCTAGGGAACAATGTTTATTAGCATTTCAAACATCCCGTAATTAAGCCTAAAGCTATCCTCGACAAAACATCACAATTATCAAAGTGAGCTGCCCGTTCTTTTTAAAAAAAAAGCGTGATTACAACTCTAAATGTTTTCCTGCGTGGACAAAAGCCACATATCAAATTCTCGTACGCGCCGGACAATGGGGCCTTTATGATGGGGAATACACCTGAACCAATCATATCTTCCTATCAGCTCGCCGGCCAGCCAATCCCAGTGTAGTGCACAACCAGTAAACCAGTAAACCATGCAGCATTTGGGGTCATTGAGCTTGCTCTGCTCAAACCTGCATCCCTCTCCCGGGGGAACCGGATCATGTGTGAGCTGCAGACATGTGTAACATCCACAGTGGGAAGAAAAGCATTCTTTATGTTCAGCAAGTTGTGTTGAATTGCACTATGATCGTAACTCCTTTATTTACTAGTGGGTCGGTGTAACATTTACTTTCATCAGTTTGTGTATTGTTGCAGAAAATTTGCAAAATAAATACTCATTGATCATCAACAGAAAAATGGCTAACCGTTAAAAATAAGTTTGAGTTAAAACTTTTTTTCTATCGATACCAAGACATTGACTTCTTTGTAAGTTATCCAAGCTGCAAAATATGCAATAATAAATGAAAAGCGATTCAATAATAAGATATAAATACAAGTAATCGCATGCAGTGACTGTGGTGCAAGAGAACGATTGATTGCAGAAGAGAATTGTTCGAGGAAAACTTCAGTGTTGGTTGTTGCTCGCAGATACTTTCATGACACAAGAACCCTGCAATATGTATTGTGTGACAAAAACGTAGGTATTCACTTAAAGGTCCACATATGCAACCAGGGTTGATTTTCCAGCGAGGCTCCACCCAGAGGCCGAAAATAAAAGTACTGCACTGTTGTCGTAAAGACGCTCAGCTGTTCTACGTCCAGCAGAGGTGAAAGTAAGCCGGTACTGTCCGGTACGGCGTACCGGTAAGATATTCGGACCCGGTTTGGCGTACCGGAAAGAAAACTATACGCTCTCTGAAAAAGCATCAGCAGAAACGCGAGGTCCGCTCAGCCTTCTTCCTCTTTGAGCTCTCGCCATTCGGAAAAGGCTTATTGCCCGACGTGAACGACTCCTCTCTCTGTCCAGAGCCCTTTTCCTCTTTCTTGCCCGACGTGGGCTTTCGCTGTTTTGTCGCTGGTTCCGCCATGATAACTGCACAAATATCGCCACGAGTCCAAGAGCGTATGGCTGCAGCCCGCAGCCTCCCCTCTCACGCCGTAAAGCAGGACTCTGTGGGGGCGACCCGACACTCCTGCAATTGCGTGTGCGGTACTTCCCCTACAGACCCCCAGGGCGGCCCAGAAAACCTCTGTTCGACCTGAAATGACTCATTTAATCATCCAAAACGATATGGAACATATTAATTAAAATGAAAGCAGGACGAGTATTCGATCTGCGGCTCTCAGCAGCCATTGATTCTCATTCATTGAATTGAATCAACAGATTTGGATTTGGATTTTTGTAAAAGTACAGATCAATCCATTTCCAGTGCCATGCCTACTGATGTGCGCTAAAATGTATTTTATTACATTTTTAGAACATTTTGCTATTCAATATTAATCTATCCAATTCCTTTTTTTTGTACAGCCCAAAATCACAAATCTCAAACTGACCTCAAAGGGCTTCAGAATCTGTACACACGACGTCTTCTGTCCCGGGACCCTTTAACATGGAGAAATAAAAGGCAGAAACCTTATTTAGAGCAACAGAGATTCATCAGGGTGGACAGAACAAAAACATTACAAAACATTCATATATAATACATATTAGTCTTATGATGATGGCAGTAGGCATGAATAACAACGGAGAAATGATGACCACCAATAACAGCTGTAGTGGAAAGAAAGTCATAATAAAAGCTGTATTGCGATCAGTTATAAAAATAGTAATATGACTGAGAGGGAGAAGAAGTCCCCTCTAAGGGCCGGACCAGGACCAAACATAAGCCAACGCCGACTCTACGCGCTTCATCAGAAAGGAAAATCTTAAAAGTGAATACCTACGTTTCTCTGCAATGCTTTAGAGCACTTTGAAAAAGTCTATTATTACAAATGAAGTGTGATAATCCACTTTCATTGCAGGGAAACTGTTATTCAGAGGGCCAATGTTATGAGTTGTTATGAGTTGTTACTCGGTTGTTGTGGTGTGTGACGGAGATGAACGCAGCAATGCGAGGTGCTCAAACACACAGTTCAGACACCAAGGAAACGATGGAAACAACCACGTGGCTCTGATGCATCACAGTGCGTAGTTGTGTCTGGGTGTCTACTTCTGCAGTTGCTAAGACAAAGGGAATAAAGCAAGGTTTAAATTGGGGACACTCACACACACACACACACACACTGCTTAAAAAAAAACCATAAAACTCCCCCGACCACAATACTATAAAGAAAAGTGGGCGACTGAGAGGACTAAAGCAGCAGAGAGGAAAAGAGCTACTTCGCACATCTGGTCTGAAAAGGAGGAAGCAAGGATTCGATTTCTCGGTAACGGTCTCCAAAATAAGAGAAGAGAGAAGAGGAAACATGCATGTGGTTACTGAAGAAGTCGGTGTGTGTCTGCCTGCACTGTTCACTTCTGCATGAGTGCACGAGAGTGTGTTGGTGTGAGCGCTTGTGGTTTTCGTCATCCGCCGGGACCGTGGCAGTACTCACACACGTAGACAGAAATAATAGATTCAAGCTTTGATCGCGTGGGACGTTTCTGCCCGCTTCAGACTGCGTTTGAAAAGCAGCTCCTCACGGCTGTTGCTCATTAAACCAACTGTCTAAATATTTGAATTGGTCTAAGATTAGTACAAAGAAACCGGAATCACTGGGATCAGCCAAATGAAACAAAGAATTGGTTGAAACTTGTGGGGCCGTCGGTGCCAATTCATCCTTTTCCAAGCAGCATTTGTCTGCATGTCCATCTTCAGCGTAAAGGCACGAGCGCACACCTTCACATGCACTCAGATGACCGCTGTACGCAAAGGTGTGTGGGATTGTGTGTGTTTACATGGTTATTGGCGTCGTGCGGCACTGATTTGCCTAACTGCAGGCCGCAAGTCACAAAGGTTGATTGTTGTTTAACACCCACTGGGTCTGACGGCATGCAAATTCCAGGCATGCAGAATGCGTGTTTGTTGTGTGTGAAATGATAAGAGCGAGCACATCCAGTGGGCGCGACGGTCGTAAAGCATCTCTGGAAGAGTTTGTTTGAGAAGGGAGGTGGGTGGAAAGACGCCGGTAGAAGGTTGACGTTGTTGGTCTGGGTCCGTGCTGCCATACACTTTGCGAGGTCTGACATGCTCCTATTGCGGATCATTGTCAGTGATTGTGTTTTAAGCGGCATGTCAGTCGTGAAAAATGCTAATGCTAGTTGATCTTAGCTTGTTGCAGATCCTCATCCTTGTCTGTGTATAACCAATATTGCAGTACAGAAATGAGGACGGCATGGACGTGTCGTGACATGGAGATGTGATCATTCTGCTACCCCGAACTGAATCAGTTACACTTCATATGAGAAAGACACACTGGAAACCGTAAACGCAGCATAGGTTAATATCATTTTATATACCAAAGAAGATCGACCTCAGATTCATACTTTTTATTATTCATTGTCACTATTGCACTAATTAAAACAGCATATTTTAAACCAATTGTCCTTGGTTGTGTGATTGATTACTTGAGCCTTTCCTGGAAGTAGTAAGAGGAAAATATCCTCAAATTGTATTTTGGGGCCCATTGTTTATTTGTTTTTCCAGTATCTCTGACAACTAACCACAACTGAATTAAGACATGACAGCTTGTAGGTCCTCAGAACCAAAATAATTCACGTTTCTGTTCCTACTTTCAATTAATTTACCTTTTGGACCATTTTGAATGTTTTGAATAGAATACAAGAGAAACGAGTCCGATAACAACCACAAGAGGCAGTTTCTCCACCAACGTTTATCATTTACATTAATACATTAAATCAAGTTTTACCGCTTTTCAGGGGGAAGGGATGGAAAACGGGACGCATGATGACGTGGAGGCGCTGTGGGAGAAGTTGGAGGGCAAACGTTACGAACTGTGTCGCACCATCTCTCCATCGAAGCTGACCCCCTACCTCCGCCAGTGCAAAGTGCTGGACGAGCAGGATGAGGACGAGATCCTCAACTCCATGCTGCTGGTCTCCAAGACAAACCGCACAAGTAGGTGGAGGGACGTGGGTGCATGTTGTTGTGCTTCGGTCCTCATCGTGCACTGTATTTCAAGTGTTTCTGCATGTTGGACTTCAAGTGTGTCAATTGATCTCGCAGGCCGTCTTCTCGACATCCTCCACACTAAAGGAGAGCGCGGGTACGTGGCATTTTTGGAAAGTCTGGAATTTTACTACCCTGAGCTGTACAAGCTCGTCACAGGGAAGGCTCCCACGCGACGCTTCTCCTCCATCGTAGGTGAGACCCACAGGTGTGCATGGACACGCCGCTTTCACTCTCTGCACGCTCGCGCACATGGATTGCTGTTTTGAAATGTGCCTGCCAGGTGCACAGCTGGCTTTGGCGCTCTGCTCAGGGCGGAACACACGCATCAATTAGAGACAGATCCGGTGCCGTTGGTTTAGAGAAGAGTTTGACATTTGTCCAAAAGCGTTTAGCCGTCCTGCTTTACTTGTATGTTGAGTAGTTTTCTGGCAGTCGATGTCTTTCTATTTCCTGATTGCAGTTGAAGAGGGTCACGAGGGTGTGACCCAGTTCCTGATGAACGAAGTGGTGAAGCTGCAGCAGCAGTCCAAAGTCAAGACCCTGCAGACGGCCGAGCTGAGCAGGAAGAACTGCACCCTGGAGGACGAGAAGAAGAAGCTGAAGTTGGCCAATCAGGAGCTTCAGGCCTTCCAACAGAGTAAAAATACAAGTTAACGTTTTAGATGTGTTCCGGTCGTGCCACGCATTTCCTAGTCTCAAATGGCTTACATTAAATCCAATCGAAAAATCTACCGCAGTTTCTACCGAAACACCTACGCGACCACAAGATTGGTTTCCCCGGCCTCGAACTTGTCGTTTGAGTTTTTAATCAGGACAATGGCCCATCAAACTGTCTACCAAAGTCTATTCACGAAACCACATGCGTACTGTGCCCCGTCTTGTTGAAACAACGAGCATGAATCACGTTTAATAAGTGCTTAAAATAACCCGGGCCATGGATAACATGTGGGTTCATGCAGGCGTGCTGTAGCAGGACGAGAAAGCGGCAGTTTGCATGACACACTGTTACTGCACCATTCCAACAACACAAAACAAATCCATCCTTGCTGAAACAAATGTCTAGTTGAACAGTTCATGTTCAATGTTCCAAACAATTAGAAATTATGCTGCATGCAAACATTTACTAAATACTGAAGGTTTGAAATAAAGGACAAAAATGTATTTTTCTTTGTTAGCTTGCGTCAGGGTTAGCAGGGATAACAATATACATTTAATCTATGGCTTTGAAGCTAAAGCAGTTAGTTTACTGAATGTGTGTTTATGTATAGCAGTTAGGGCAGAATAACAAACAGCAGTGCTCGTTG
This sequence comes from Apeltes quadracus, assembly GCA_021346845.1. NCBI lineage: Eukaryota > Metazoa > Chordata > Actinopteri > Perciformes > Gasterosteidae > Apeltes > Apeltes quadracus. The sequence continues at coordinate 27,984 of JAHWDR010000184.1, forward strand.
CAGTAGCTAGCTGAGGCTGGCTTCGGTAGCAGTTGTTACGCTTCCTCAATGTTAAACCACAATTAGACAATGGCAACTGTTTCCACCTGGCGGTCCTGGACACCACACTCTGTTCTAAAGACATGACTGTGCTTGGTTCTGCAGGGTACAATAAGCTGAAAGAGGAGAGGAACTCCTACAGTGACGAGCTGCTGCGGGTAAAGGATGAAAACTACAAACTGGCCATGAGGTACGCCACGCTGAGTGAGGAGAAGAACATGGCCGTGATGAGGAGCAGAGACCTGCAGCTAGAGGTACTAACCGACACCCGCAAGAAAACACTCTCTCAACGTTGTGCCTTTGCAAACACGCATGAGAAATGATGATTAATGCCCAAACCTAAAGAACGCATGCGCCGCACAGGTTGATCAGCTGAAACACAGGCTGAACAAGTTGGAGGAAGAGTGCAAGATGGAGAGGAGGCAGAGTCTCAAACTGAAGAACGACATCGAGAACCGGCCAAAGAGAGAGCAGATCTTTGAGCTGGAAAGAGAGAATGAAATGCTCAAGATCAAGCTACAGGACCTGCAGTCCATCATACAGGTACGGCCGGCCATGCACACACACACTATTGATGAGCAATATAAATGGTAATGCAGTGTGGAAGGCACCCTGCAGAGCACCTCACATGAGAGGGCTCTATAGCGCCACGATGTTGGATGCATATTAGCAGCCAGTTACACACAGTGTTTCTTTATCCACAGCCTGGTCCACTACCTGCGTCAGACAAGGCCATCCTGGACATTTTAGAACACGACAGGCAGGAAGCACTGGAAGACAGACAGGATCTGGTCAATCGCCTCTACAACCTCCACGAAGAAGTCCGACAGGCGGAGGAGCTGCGGGATAAGGTAACAAATAGTTATAAGCTCGAACTTGACTCGTTAATTTACATGCTGTTTTAGAACAAAACATTTTTCACTTTTACTTCTCCCAGAGCTCGACTGTTCATGTTAGATTCAGATTTAGCAGAAGAGAACGTGACGATAAACGCTGTAATCACATTGCAATGTTAGATGTACAATCTGTCCACTTTGACACGTGCAAATGTGCACATGCACAGATAGCTGCTTGCAGGGCCACTAAAAACCAACTTCCCGTCTTTTTTTTCTCTTCTATCTCTAAATAACAGCAGATATTCAAAATGTCAAGGTAAAATCAGGAGACAGTACGAACAAATTAAAATATGCTAGTTGTGTTTTCCTTTGTTTTCCCTGCTTCATTAATCATCTTATAACACATCAGATGTATCAGGTAGCAGATTGGAGAGAAAAACAATAAACATAATCACAGTGGACATTTCACTGCAGAAAAATAACTTTCTGACCTTGGTTGCTTGTTCTAATCTTTGTTCGAGTTTACAAAGAAGTAAGTGTTGGCAGAGATAGAAACACAACCCCGTCTCAGGCCTCCTTGTGTTTCTCTTCCTACACCTACCTTTGTCTAATAATCTAAAGAAACCTTGCGTGCGTGTGTGTGTGTCTGTGTGTAGTACCTGGAGGAGAAGGAGGACCTGGAGCTGAAGTCCTCCACGTTGCAAAAGGACTGTGAGATGTATCGTAACCGCATGGACACCATCACAGCACAGCTGGAGGAGGTGGAGAAGGAGAGGGACCAGGTGAAAACACACAGGGACACAGAGTCAGTGGGACTGTTTGGTTGTTGTTGTTGCTGTTGTTGTTGTTGTGCTGCTTAACTCTACTCCCCCACCGCTGCAGGCGTTTCGTGGCAGAGACGAGGCCCAGCACCAATTCTCCCAGAGTCTCATCGACAAAGACAAATATCGCAAGCAGATCAGGGAGCTGGAGGAGAAGAGCGACGAACTCCACATCGAGATCGTTCGCAAAGAAGCCAAGCTGGTCACCCTGGAGTCTCGACTGCGACGGATCTCCAAGGACAACCCTTTAGACTCGGTTGGACATATTGGACAAATTAGTGTGCACGTTTAACATGCATGTTAAATGCTCCCGGTGCATCTATGCAATTTTCCAATGTTTCCAATGTCTAACTTGGAACGTATTGCTAACAA
>JAHWDR010000185.1:0-30008 GCA_021346845.1 Apeltes quadracus
TAAAATCAAAAGCTTATTTAAAAAGAAAAAATAATACTTGTAGAGGGGAAACAAGATATAAAAGAGTTGTTTTAGCCCCAATACTAAAAAAAAATGGACATCACTGTAAGCTAAGACGTTTCATTTTCTCTCGTAGTGTTTTTTTTTGTCATCAAAGATGGAATGTACCTCAGTCTGGGATCCTTTAAACTCCTCTGGCTGGTAGCCTTATTTTTCAATAATGCATTTTATTTAGTTCACTCATAACCTCGCAGGGAAACCCGTAAGGGGTCAAGGAAAGTCAAAGGTCACGATATTTGTCATCCAGACGGCCCAAAAATAACACAACCTCTCCCATCTACGTCTTGGTTTGAACCAAAAAATAAGCCACAATGTGTGCGTGTGTTGTTGGGTTCTTCTCCTACTGAGCGTGTCAGTAGCGACCGGGACAATCGGCGCATCAGATTTTGCTCTAAAGTGTCCCAACTACTCCGTAATACTAAATTATGAATTGACTCTTCTGCGAGTCTTTTGACTATTCCTCCCTACTGTACCAACACACCATAACCATTGGTTATGTAGTCATCATAACCATCCAACAACGCCAGGAAGTCTAAAACCACCTTGTTACGACATGTGACATCTCTCCCCACACCCCCACACACACACACTAAAGCTCGAAGTTGACCCATGCAATACCCGTTCCCACATCTCTGGGCCCGCACCGAGCGACTGATGTCAAGAGCCCCTCCCCCGCCCCCCTGCGCTTCACACTGTGATTTCCTGGGCCTGGCTGTCGCTGCTGCAGCTTAACGGGACGGGGCGGGGGGGACTGGGACGACACAAGGCTCCATCGGCCTCTGATTTTAGGATGTTAAAATGAGGTGGTTGCAATAGAGCGCACAATGAAGGAAGAGGTGACGAGGAGGTGTGAATGTTTACGAGACATTAGGGTTTTTTGAGAGCATTTTCTGTGTGAATATTTGTATACGTGTAGAATTAATAAAAAAGAAATAAACAGTGGCGGCATCATAGATGTTGTGGAGTCATGTTTGCCCGTTCGTTCAACAACTCAAGCGGCGACTTATTTCTAACTGATTTCAAGCCCACAAATGCGGGGGGAAAAAATATAACCTTAACACCCCCCCTCATCCCCTCCCTTTTTATCTAGAGAGACTGAAGCAGTGGTTCGAAGAAGAAGAGCATGATTCCTTTATCAAAATAAAGTGAACGGGAGGAAACTTTAGCTGATGGTTTATTTATGCAGCAGGTATCAACCCCCCCCCCCCACCCACCCCCACCGCCGAAGGCGCAGAGGATAGACTATGATGGCCGTGTAGAATTGCACCATTGTCTTTGGCAGGTTGAGTTTCTTCAGCTGCCTCAGCAACAACATCCTCTGAGCCTTCTTGGTGATGGAGCTGATGTTCAGCTCCCACTTGAGGTCCGGGGTCATAATGCATCCCAGGAAACTGAAGGAGTCCACAGCGGTAACGGGGGAGTCACACAGAGTGATAGGGGAAGGTGGGACAGCGTTCCTCCTGAAATCCACAAGTCATAGTATAGCATGTTGATATGGTAAAAAAAAGGTCATAGCCTGTCAAAAGTGTTAAACAAGGTCATAGTATAGCATGTCAAATGAAGTCATAGTATAGCATGTCAAAATGGTGAAAAAGGGTCATAGGATAGCATGTCAAAATGGTGAAAAACGGTCATAGCATGTTGAATGAAGTCATAGTATAGCATGTCGAAACGGTGAAAAAAAGTTCATATGTCGAATGAAGTCATAGTATAGCCTGTCAAAGTAGTTAAACAAGGTCATAGTACAGCATGCTAAAATGGTGAAAAAAGGTCACAGCATGTTGAATGAAGTCATAGTATAGCCTGTCAAAATGGTGAAAAAAGGTCATAGTATAGCATGTCGAAACGGTGAAAAAAAGTTTGTATGTCGAATGAAGTCATAGTATAGCATGTCAAAATGGTGAAAAAAAGTTCATATGTTGAATGAAGTCATAGTATAGTCTGTCAAAGTAGTTAAACAAGGTCATAGTATAGCATGCCAAATTGGTGAAAAAAGGTCATAGTATAGCATGTCAAAACGGTGGTAGCATGTTGAATGAAGTCATAGTATAGCCTGTCAAAATGGTGAAAAAAGGTCATAGTATAGCATGTCGAAACGGTGAAAAAAAGTTCATATGTTGAATGAAGTCATAGTATAGTCTGTCAAAGTAGTTAAACAAGGTCATAGTGTAGCCTGTCAAAATGGTGAAAAAAGGTCATAGTATAGCATGTCGAAACGGTGAAAAACGGTGGTACCATGTTGAATGAAGTCATAGTATAGCCTGTCAAAATGGTGAAAAAAGGTCATAGTATAGCATGTCGAAACGGTGAAAAAAAGTTTGTATGTCTAATGGAGTCATAGTATAGCATGTCAAAATGGTGAAAAAAGGTCATAGTATAGCATGTCGAAACGGTGAAAAAAAGTTCATATGTTGAATGAAGTCATAGTATAGCCTGTCAAAGTAGTTAAACAAGGTCATAGTATAGCATGTCAAAATGCTGAAAAACGGTCATAGCATGTTGAATGAAGTCATAGTATAGCCTGTCAAAGTAGTTAAACAAGGTCATAGTATAGCATGTCGAAACGGTGAAAAACGGTGGTACCATGTTGAATGAAGTCATAGTATAGCCTGTCAAAATGGTGAAAAAAGGTCATAGTATAGCATGTCGAAACGGTGAAAAAAAGTTCATATGTTGAATGAAGTCATAGTATAGTCTGTCAAAGTAGTTAAACAAGGTCATAGTGTAGCCTGTCAAAATGGTGAAAAAAGGTCATAGTATAGCATGTCGAAACGGTGAAAAACGGTGGTACCATGTTGAATGAAGTCATAGTATAGCCTGTCAAAATGGTGAAAAAGGGTCATAGTATAGCATGTCGAAACGGTGAAAAAAAGTTTGTATGTCGAATGAAGTCATAGTATAGTCTGTCAAAGTAGTTAAACAAGGTCATAGTGTAGCCTGTCAAAATGGTGAAAAAAGGTCATAGTATAGCATGTCGAAACGGTGAAAAACGGTGGTACCATGTTGAATGAAGTCATAGTATAGCCTGTCAAAATGGTGAAAAAAGGTCATAGTATAGCATGTCGAAACGGTGAAAAAAAGTTTGTATGTCGAATAAAGTCATAGTATAGCATGTCAAAATGGTGAAAAAAGGTCATAGTATAGCCTGTCAAAATGGTGAAAAAAGGTCATAGTATAGCATGTCGAAACGGTGAAAAAAAGTTTGCATGTCGAATGAAGTCATAGTATAGCATGTCAAAACGGTGAAAAAAGGTCATAGTATTGCCTGTCAAAATGGTGAAAAAAAGGTCATAGTATTGCCTGTCAAAATGGTGAAAAAAGGTCATAGTATAGCATGTCGAAACGGTGAAAAACGGTGGTAGCATGTTGAATGATGTCATAATGGTGAAAAAAGGTCATAGTATAGCATGTCGAAACGGTGAAAAAAAGTTTGTATGTCGAATGAAGTCATAGTATAGCCTGTCAAAACGGTGAAAAAAGGTCATAGTATTGCCTGTCAAAATGGTGAAAAAAGGTCCTAGTATAGCCTGTCAAAATGGTGAAAAAGGGTCATAGTATAGCATGTCAAAACGGTGAAAAAAGGTCATAGTATTGCCTGTCAAAATGGTGAAAAAGGTCATAGTATTGCCTGTCAAAATGGTGAAAAAAGGTCATAGTATAGCATGTCGAAACGGTAAGAAAAAACGGTGGTAGCATGTTGAATGATGTCATAATGGTGAAAAAAGGTCATAGTATAGCATGTCGAAACGGTGAAAAAAAGTTTGTATGTCGAATGAAGTCATAGTATAGCCTGTCAAAATGGTGAAAAAGGTCATAGTATTGCCTGTCAAAATGGTGAAACAAGGTCATAGTATAGCATGTCGAAACGGTAAAAAAAAACGGTGGTAGCATGTTGAATGATGTCATAATGGTGAAAAAAGGTCATAGTATAGCATGTCGAAACGGTGAAAAACGGTGGTACCATGTTGAATGAAGTCATAGTATAGCCTGTCAAAATGGTGAAAAAAGGTCATAGTATAGCATGTCGAAACGGTGAAAAAAAGTTTGTATGTCGAATAAAGTCATAGTATAGCATGTCAAAATGGTGAAAAAAGGTCATAGTATAGCCTGTCAAAATGGTGAAAAAAGGTCATAGTATAGCATGTCGAAACGGTGAAAAAAAGTTTGCATGTCGAATGAAGTCATAGTATAGCATGTCAAAACGGTGAAAAAAGGTCATAGTATTGCCTGTCAAAATGGTGAAAAAAGGTCATAGTATTGCCTGTCAAAATGGTGAAAAAAGGTCATAGTATAGCATGTCGAAACGGTGAAAAACGGTGGTAGCATGTTGAATGATGTCATAATGGTGAAAAAAGGTCATAGTATAGCATGTCGAAACGGTGAAAAAAAGTTTGTATGTCGAATGAAGTCATAGTATAGCCTGTCAAAACGGTGAAAAAAGGTCATAGTATTGCCTGTCAAAATGGTGAAAAAAGGTCCTAGTATAGCCTGTCAAAATGGTGAAAAAGGGTCATAGTATAGCATGTCAAAACGGTGAAAAAAGGTCATAGTATTGCCTGTCAAAATGGTGAAAAAGGTCATAGTATTGCCTGTCAAAATGGTGAAAAAAGGTCATAGTATAGCATGTCGAAACGGTAAGAAAAAACGGTGGTAGCATGTTGAATGATGTCATAATGGTGAAAAAAGGTCATAGTATAGCATGTCGAAACGGTGAAAAAAAGTTTGTATGTCGAATGAAGTCATAGTATAGTCTGTCAAAGTAGTTAGACAAGGTCATAGTGTAGCCTGTCAAAATGGTGAAAAAAGGTCATAGTATAGCATGTCGAAACTGTGAAAAACGGTGGTACCATGTTGAATGAAGTCATAGAATAGCCTGTCAAAATGGTGAAAAAAGGTCATAGTATAGCATGTCGAAACGGTGAAAAAAAGTTTGTATGTCGAATAAAGTCATAGTATAGCATGTCAAAATGGTGAAAAAAGGTCATAGTATAGCCTGTCAAAATGGTGAAAAAAAGTTTGCATGTCGAATGAAGTCATAGTATAGCATGTCAAAACGGTGAAAAAAGGTCATAGTATTGCCTGTCAAAATGGTGAAAAAAGGTCATAGTATTGCCTGTCAAAATGGTGAAAAAAGGTCATAGTATAGCATGTCGAAACGGTGAAAAAAAGTTTGTATTTCGAATGAAGTCATAGTATAGCCTGTCAAAGTAGTTAAACAAGGTCATAGTACAGCATGTCAAAATGGTGAAAAAAGGTCATAGTATTGCCTGTCAAAATGGTGAAAAAAGGTCCTAGTATAGCCTGTCAAAATGGTGAAAAAGGGTCATAGTATAGCATGTCAAAACGGTGAAAAAAGGTCATAGTATTGCCTGTCAAAATGGTGAAAAAAGGTCATAGTATAGCATGTCGAAACGGTGAAAAACGATGGTAGCATGTTGAATGATGTCATAATGGTGAAAAAAGGTCATAGTATAGCATGTCGAAACGGTGAAAAAAAGTTTGTATGTCGAATGAAGTCATAGTATAGCCTGTCAAAGTAGTTAAACAAGGTCATAGTGCAGCATGTCAAAACGGTGAAAAAAGGTCATAGTATTGCCTGTCAAAATGGTGAAAAAAGGTCCTAGTATAGCCTGTCAAAATGGTGAAAAAGGGTCATAGTATAGCCTGTAAAAATGGCGAAAAAAGGTTATAGTATAGCATGTCAAAATGGTTAAAAAAGGTCACATTATAGCATGTCGAAACTGTAAAAAAGGGTCATAGTATAGCATGTCAAAATGATGAAAAAGGGTCTTAGTCTGTCAAAGTAGTTAAACAAGGTCATAGTATAGCATGTCGAATGAATTCATTCAGTATAGTGTGTCAATATGGTGAAAGAAGGTCAAATCATGTCAAATAAAGTCATAGTATAGCATGTCAACCCTAACCCTAACCCTGCATCAACATAACCTATTGTGTTCCCCTGACTCCACCAAATCCCTCAGTTTATCCAATCCCATTGCAAACCCATTTCAACATGGAAACAAACTCGTGGTTATACATGGTTGGTTTTTACCCGTGTCTGGATGCCAGCCTTCGACGCCCTCTCCAGGCCCTGAACCCCCGGTCTGTTAGAGATCACCAGCACGGTCTTTGCAGAGCTCGATGGGTCCTTGGTCCGGTCCATCAGCGCCTGTAAGTTGGTGCCTGGTAAAGTAAAGTAAATGACTACTGCGCAGATCATTTCCTCAAATATTGAACTACTCCTTCGATGGACATAGCAGGCGCTGTGATTCAATGCCTCTTTTCCCGAGAAATAAAAACACACCTGTGCCAGAGATGACGACAGCCACCCTGGTCCTCTTGCTCGGCACCTCGACGTTGCAATGGGAACCTGCAACCGAGCAGGATAGTAGTAGTCATAGAATGTCGAATAAAAGTGAAATAATGATCACAGCAAGTCATAAAAGAAGTGAAATTGAGTGTGACTTTGACACACATGCCATATTATGACTTTAGTTGACCTTCAATTCTACTATAGCGAAATGTAATGGTTGTGGATTCCAACCTGACAGTCTATGAGTTGTGTGTTGGAACGGTGCAGGGAGATAGCAGGAAGGCTGAGGTGTGGAAGATCCATGGTTCAAGGCTGCTCTTTCAGAAGAAGGGTTCAGATGTAAGCTTATTTTGAGGTTTGAGAAGCAATCTCAAGTTTAAATATGAGAAATCAAAAGTGTGTTGGTGTGGGATGAGGTGGCACAGCAGATAAAACTTCTGTCTCAATCCAGTCCATTTGTTGTGAGTTCAAGCCCACTTGAGAAGGTGCGTCTTACTGTTTTAAAGGCACAGTAGCAATCTTAAGCTGGAGTACGAGAAACAAAACCTTAATTTGTATGTGATGAAGTAGCGCAGCAGGAAAGCTGAAGTGCTGCTGTCGCAAACCTGCACTTGCAGGTTGTGGGTTCAAGCCCAGTTGTGGAAGTGAGTCTTAATGTTTGAAAGAGTTTTAAGGTTTGACTCAAATTGTCATGGTTAAATAGGAGAATCGAAATGCCCCAAGTGTGAGCAGAACTGGTGGCGTAGTGGTGTGTCGGGGGGGTTGAAACCTCTGTCACCTGTGTGTTCGATTCCCACCACTGCCAAGTCTTGAGTATTGGGGGCATTGTCCCCACCCTGTCTTTCGGAGAAGTGTACCCAGGTGGTTGTGCAAAAAAAACCCTGGGCATAACCCAGGAAATTGAAAGGGGGTCATAGCATGGTACAAAAAGTTCATAGTATAGCATGTCAAAACGGTGGTAGCATGTTGAATGAAGTAATAGTATTGCCTGTCAAAATGGTGAAAAAAGGTCATAGTATTGCATGTCGAAACGGTGAAAAAAGGTCATAGTATTGCCTGTCAAAATGGGGAAAAAAGGTCATAGTATAGCATGTCGAAACGGTGAAAAAAAGTTCATATGTTGAATTAAGTCACAGTATAGCCTGTCAAAATGGTGAAAAAAGGTCATAGAATAGCATGTCAAAATGGTGAAAAAAGGTCATAGTAATGCATGTCGAAATTGTGAAAAAAGGTCATAGTATAGCACGTCAAAATGGTGAAAAACGGTCATAGCATGTTAATTGATGTCATAGTATAGTCTGTCAAAGTAGTTAAACAAGGTCATAGTATAGCCTGTCAAAATGGTGAAAAAAGGTCATAGTATAGCATGTCGAAACGGAGAAAAACGGTGGTAGCATGTTGAATGATGTCATAATGGTGAAAAAAAGTCATAGTATAGCATGTCGAAACGGTGAAAAAAAGTTTGTATGTCGAATGAAGTCATAGTATAGCCTGTCAAAGTAGTTAAACAAGGTCATAGTACAGCATGTCAAAACGGTGAAAAAAGGTCATAGTATAGCATGTCAAAATGGTGAAAAAAAGTTCATATGTTGAATGAAGTCGTAGTATAGTCTGTTAAAGTAGTTAAACAAGGTAATAGTATAGCATGTCAAAACGGTGAAAAAAGGTCATAGTATAGCATGTCAAAATGGTGAAAAAAAGTTCATATGTTGAATGAAGTCATAGTATAGCCTGTCAAAGTAATTAAACAAGGTCATAGTACAGCATGTCAAAACGGTGAAAAAGGTCATAGTATTGCCTGTCAAAATGGTGAAAAAAGGTCATAGTATTGCCTGTCAAAATGGTGAAAAAAGGTCATAGTATAGCATGTCGAAACGGTGAAAAAAAGTTCATATGTTGAATGAAGTCACAGTATAGCCTGTCAAAATGGTGAAAAAAGGTCATAGTATAGCATGTCAAAATGCTGAAAAAAGTTCATAGTATAGCATGTCGAAATGGTGAAAAAAGTTCATATGTTGAATGAAGTCATAGTATAGTTTGTCAAAGTAGTTAAACAAGGTCATAGTATAGCATGCCAAAATGGTGAAAAAAGGTCATAGTATAGCATGTCGAAACGGTGAAAAAAAGTTCATATGTTGAATGAAGTCACAGTATAGCCTGTCAAAATGGTGAAAAAAGGTCATAGTATAGCATGTCAAAATGGTGAAAAAAGGTCATAGTATAGCATGTCGAAATGGGGAAAAAAAGTTCATACGTTGAATGAAGTCATAGTATAGTTTGTCAAAGTAGTTAAACAAGGTCATAGTATAGCATGCCAAAATGGTGAAAAAAGGTCATAGTATAGCACGTCAAAATGGTGAAAAACGGTCATAGCATGTTGAATGATGTCATAGTATAGTCTGTCAAAGTAGTTAAACAAGGTCATAGTATAGCCTGTCAAAATGGTGAAAAAAGGTCATAGTATAGCATGTCGAAACGGTGAAAAAAAGTTCATATGTTGAATGAAGTCATAGTATAGTCTGTCAAAGTAGTTAAACAAGGTCATAGTGTAGCCTGTCAAAATGGTGAAAAAAGGTTATAGTATAGCATGTCGAAACGGTGAAAAACGGTGGTACCATGTTGAATGAAGTCATTGTATAGCCTGTCAAAATGGTGAAAAAGGTCATAGTATAGCATGTCAAAATGGTGAAAAAAGTTCATATGTTGAATGAAGTCATAGTATAGTCTGTTAAAGTAGTTAAACAAGGTAATAGTATATCATGCCAAAATGGTGAAAAAAGGTCATAGTATAGCACGTCAAAATGGTGAAAAACGGTCGTAGCATGTTGAATGATGTCATAGTATAGTCTGTCAAAGTAGTTAAACAAGGTCATAGTATAGCCTGTCAAAATGGTGAAAAAGGTCATAGTATAGCATGTCGAAACGGCGAAAAAAAGCTCATATGTTGAATGAAGTCATAGTATAGTCTGTCAAAGTTGTTAAACAAGGTCATAGTGTAGCCTGTCAAAATGGTGAAAAAAGGTCATAGTATAGCATGTCGAAACGGTGAAAAACGGTGGTACCATGTTGAATGAAGTCATAGTATAGCCTGTCAAAATGGTGAAAAAAGGTCATAGTATAGCATGTCAAAACGGTGGTACCATGTTGAATGATGTCATAGTATAGCCTGTCAAAATGGTGAAAAAAGGTCATAGTATAGCATGTCGAAACGGTGAAAAAAAGTTTGTATGTCGAATGAAGTCATAGTATAGCATGTCAAAATGGTGAAAAAAGGTCATAGTATAGCATGTCGAAACGGTGAAAAAAAGTTCATATGTTGAATGAAGTCATAGTATAGCCTGTCAAAGTAGTTAAACAAGGTCATAGTATAGCATGTCGAAACGGTGAAAAACGGTGGTACCATGTTGACTGAAGTCATAGTATAGCCTGTCAAAATGGTGAAAAAAGGTCATAGTATAGCATGTCGAAACGGTGAAAAACGGTGGTACCATGTTGAATAAAGTCATAGTATAGCCTGTCAAAATGGTGAAAAAAGGTCATAGTATAGCATGTCAAAACGGTGGTACCATGTTGAATGATGTCATAGTATAGCCTGTCAAAATGGTGAAAAAAGGTCATAGTATAGCATGTCGAAACGGTGAAAAACGGTGGTACCATGTTGAATGATGTCATAGTATAGCCTGTGAAAATGGTGAAAAAAGGTCATAGTATAGCATGTCGAAACGGTGAAAAACGGTGGTACCATGTTGAATGATGTCATAGTATAGCATGTCAAAATGGTGAAAAAAGGTCATAGTATAGCATGTCAAAACGGTGAAAAACGGTGGTACCATGTTGAATGAAGTCATAGTATAGCCTGTCAAAGTAGTGAACAAGGTCATAGTATAGCATGTCGAAACGGTGAAAAACGGTGGTACCATGTTGAATGAAGTCATAGTATAGCCTGTCAAAATGGTGAAAAAAGGTCATAGTATAGCATGTCGAAACGGTGAAAAACGGTGGTACCATGTTGAATAAAGTCATAGTATAGCCTGTCAAAATGGTGAAAAAAGGTCATAGTATAGCATGTCAAAACGGTGGTACCATGTTGAATGATGTCATAGTATAGCCTGTCAAAATGGTGAAAAAAGGTCATAGTATAGCATGTCGAAACGGTGAAAAACGGTGGTACCATGTTGAATGAAGTCATAGTATAGCCTGTCAAAATGGTGAAAAAAGGTCATAGTATAGCATGTCGAAACGGTGAAAAACGGTGGTACCATGTTGAATGAAGTCATAGTATAGCCTGTCAAAATGGTGAAAAAAGGTCATAGTATAGCATGTCGAAACGGTGAAAAACGGTGGTACCATGTTGAATGATGTCATAGTATAGCATGTCAAAATGGTGAAAAAAGGTCATAGTATAGCATGTCGAAACGGTGAAAAACGGTGGTACCATGTTGAATGAAGTCATAGTATAGCCTGTCAAAATGGTGAAAAAAGGTCATAGTATAGCATGTCGAAACTGTGAAAAACGGTGGTACCATGTTGAATGATGTCATAGTATAGCCTGTCAAAATGGTGAAAAAAGGTCATAGTATAGCATGCCGAAACGGTGAAAAAAAGTTCATATGTTGAATGAAGTCATAGTATAGTCTGTCAAAGTAGTTAAACAAGGTCATAGTGTAGCCTGTCAAAATGGTGAAAAAAGGTCATAGTATAGCATGTCGAAACGGTGAAAAACGGTGGTACCATGTTGAATGAAGTCATAGTGTAGCCTGTCAAAATGGTGAAAAAAGGTCATAGTATAGCATGTCGAAACTGTGAAAAACGGTGGTACCATGTTGAATGAAGTCATAGAATAGCCTGTCAAAATGGTGAAAAAAGGTCATAGTATAGCATGTCGAAACGGTGAAAAAAAGTTTTTATGCTGAATGAAGTCATAGTATAGCCTGTCAAAGTAGTTAAACGAGGTCATAGTATAGCATGTCGAAACGGTGAAAAACGGTGGTACCATGTTGAATGATGTCATAGTATAGCCTGTCAAAATGGTGAAAAAAGGTCATAGTATAGCATGTCGAAACGGTGAAAAAAAGTTCATATGTTGAATGAAGTCATAGTATAGCATGTCAAAATGGTGAAAAAAGGTCATAGTATAGCATGTCGAAACGGTGAAAAACGGTGGTACCATGTTGAATGAAGTCATAGTATAGCCTGTCAAAATGGTGAAAAAAGGTCATAGTAGAGCATGTCGAAACGGTGAAAAACGGTGGTACCATGTTGAATGATGTCATAGTATAGCCTGTCAAAATGGTGAAAAAAGGTCATAGTATAGCATGTCGAAACGGTGAAAAAAAGTTTGTATGTCGAATGAAGTCATAGTATAGCATGTCAAAATGGTGAAAAAAGGTCATAGTATAGCATGTCGAAACGGTGAAAAACGGTGGTACCATGTTGAATGAAGTCATAGTATAGCCTGTCAAAATGGTGAAAAAAGGTCATAGTAGAGCATGTTGAAACGGTGAAAAACGGTGGTACCATGTTGAATGATGTCATAGTATAGCCTGTCAAAATGGTGAAAAAAGGTCATAGTATAGCATGTCGAAACGGTGAAAAAAAGTTTGTATGTCGAATGAAGTCATAGTATAGCATGTCAAAATGGTGAAAAAAGGTCATAGTATAGCATGTCGAAACGGTGAAAAAAAGTTCATATGTTGAATGAAGTCATAGTATAGCCTGTCAAAGTAGTTAAACAAGGTCATAGTATAGCATGTCGAAACGGTGAAAAACGGTGGTACCATGTTGACTGAAGTCATAGTATAGCCTGTCAAAATGGTGAAAAAAGGTCATAGTATAGCATGTCGAAACGGTGAAAAACGGTGGTACCATGTTGAATAAAGTCATAGTATAGCCTGTCAAAATGGTGAAAAAAGGTCATAGTATAGCATGTCAAAACGGTGGTACCATGTTGAATGATGTCATAGTATAGCCTGTCAAAATGGTGAAAAAAGGTCATAGTATAGCATGTCGAAACGGTGAAAAACGGTGGTACCATGTTGAATGATGTCATAGTATAGCCTGTCAAAATGGTGAAAAAAGGTCATAGTATAGCATGTCGAAACGGTGAAAAACGGTGGTACCATGTTGAATGATGTCATAGTATAGCATGTCAAAATGGTGAAAAAAGGTCATAGTATAGCATGTCAAAACGGTGAAAAACGGTGGTACCATGTTGAATGAAGTCATAGTATAGCCTGTCAAAGTAGTGAACAAGGTCATAGTATAGCATGTCGAAACGGTGAAAAACGGTGGTACCATGTTGAATGAAGTCATAGTATAGCCTGTCAAAATGGTGAAAAAAGGTCATAGTATAGCATGTCGAAACGGTGAAAAACGGTGGTACCATGTTGAATGATGTCATAGTATAGCCTGTCAAAATGGTGAAAAAAGGTCATAGTATAGCATGTCGAAACGGTGAAAAACGGTGGTACCATGTTGAATAAAGTCATAGTATAGCCTGTCAAAATGGTGAAAAAAGGTCATAGTATAGCATGTCAAAACGGTGGTACCATGTTGAATGATGTCATAGTATAGCCTGTCAAAATGGTGAAAAAAGGTCATAGTATAGCATGTCGAAACGGTGAAAAACGGTGGTACCATGTTGAATGATGTCACAGTATAGCCTGTCAAAATGGTGAAAAAAGGTCATAGTATAGCATGTCGAAACGGTGAAAAACGGTGGTACCATGTTGAATGATGTCATAGTATAGCCTGTCAAAATGGTGAAAAAAGGTCATAGTATAGCATGTCGAAACGGTGAAAAACGGTGGTACCATGTTGAATAAAGTCATAGTATAGCCTGTCAAAATGGTGAAAAAAGGTCATAGTATAGCATGTCAAAACGGTGGTACCATGTTGAATGATGTCATAGTATAGCCTGTCAAAATGGTGAAAAAAGGTCATAGTATAGCATGTCGAAACGGTGAAAAACGGTGGTACCATGTTGAATGAAGTCATAGTATAGCCTGTCAAAATGGTGAAAAAAGGTCATAGTATAGCATGTCGAAACGGTGAAAAACGGTGGTACCATGTTGAATGAAGTCATAGTATAGCCTGTCAAAATGGTGAAAAAAGGTCATAGTATAGCATGTCGAAACGGTGAAAAACGGTGGTACCATGTTGAATGAAGTCATAGTATAGCCTGTCAAAATGGTGAAAAAAGGTCATAGTATAGCATGTCGAAACGGTGAAAAACGGTGGTACCATGTTGAATGATGTCATAGTATAGCCTGTCAAAATGGTGAAAAAAGGTCATAGTATAGCATGTCGAAACGGTGAAAAACGGTGGTACCATGTTGAATGATGTCATAGTATAGCATGTCAAAATGGTGAAAAAAGGTCATAGTATAGCATGTCGAAACGGTGAAAAACGGTGGTACCATGTTGAATGAAGTCATAGTATAGCCTGTCAAAATGGTGAAAAAAGGTCATAGTATAGCATGTCGAAACTGTGAAAAACGGTGGTACCATGTTGAATGATGTCATAGTATAGCCTGTCAAAATGGTGAAAAAAGGTCATAGTATAGCATGCCGAAACGGTGAAAAAAAGTTCATATGTTGAATGAAGTCATAGTATAGTCTGTCAAAGTAGTTAAACAAGGTCATAGTGTAGCCTGTCAAAATGGTGAAAAAAGGTCATAGTATAGCATGTCGAAACGGTGAAAAACGGTGGTACCATGTTGAATGAAGTCATAGTGTAGCCTGTCAAAATGGTGAAAAAAGGTCATAGTATAGCATGTCGAAACTGTGAAAAACGGTGCTACCATGTTGAATGAAGTCATAGAATAGCCTGTCAAAATGGTGAAAAAAGGTCATAGTATAGCATGTCGAAACGGTGAAAAAAAGTTTTTATGCTGAATGAAGTCATAGTATAGCCTGTCAAAGTAGTTAAACGAGGTCATAGTATAGCATGTCGAAACGGTGAAAAACGGTGGTACCATGTTGAATGAAGTCATAGTATAGCCTGTCAAAATGGTGAAAAAAGGTCATAGTAGAGCATGTCGAAACGGTGAAAAACGGTGGTACCATGTTGAATGATGTCATAGTATAGCCTGTCAAAATGGTGAAAAAAGATCATAGTATAGCATGTCGAAACGGTGAAAAACGGTGGTACCATGTTGAATGAAGTCATAGTATAGCCTGTCAAAATGGTGAAAAAAGGTCATAGTATAGCATGTCGAAACGGTGAAAAAAAGTTTGTATGTCGAATGAAGTCATAGTATAGCATGTCAAAATGGTGAAAAAAGGTCATAGTATAGCATGTCGAAACGGTGAAAAACGGTGGTACCATGTTGAATGAAGTCATAGTATAGCCTGTCAAAATGGTGAAAAAAGGTCATAGTATAGCACGTCGAAACGGTGAAAAAAAGTTCATATGTTGAATGAAGTCATAGTATAGTCTGTCAAAGTAGTTAAACAAGGTCATAGTGTAGCCTGTCAAAATGGTGAAAAAAGGTCATAGTATAGCATGTCGAAACGGTGAAAAACGGTGGTACCATGTTGAATGAAGTCATAGTATAGCCTGTCAAAATGGTGAAAAAAGGTCGTAGTATAGCATGTCGAAACGGTGAAAAACGGTGGTACCATGTTGAATGATGTCATAGTATAGCCTGTCAAAATGGTGAAAAAAGGTCATAGTATAGCATGTCGAAACGGTGAAAAAAAGTTTGTATGTCGAATGAAGTCATAGTATAGCATGTCAAAATGGTGAAAAAAGGTCATAGTATAGCATGTCGAAACGGTGAAAAAAAGTTCATGTGTTGAATGAAGTCATAGTATAGCCTGTCAAAGTAGTTAAACAAGGTCATAGCATAGCATGTCAAAATGGTGAAAAACGGTCATAGCATGTTGAATGAAGTCATAGTATAGCCTGTCAAAGTAGTTAAACAAGGTCATAGTATAGCATGCCAAATTGGTGAAAAAAGGTCATAGTATAGCATGTCAAAACGGTGGTAGCATGTTGAATGAAGTCATAGTATAGCCTGTCAAAATGGTGAAAAAAGGTCATAGTATAGCCTGTCAAAATGGTGAAAAAAGGTCATAGTATAGCATGTCGAAACGGTGAAAAAAAGTTTGTATGTCGAATGAAGTCATAGTATAGCATGTCAAAATGGTGAAAAAAGGTCATAGTATAGCATGTCGAAACGGTGAAAAAAAGTTCATATGTTGAATGAAGTCATAGTATAGCATGTCAAAATGGTGAAAAAAGGTCATAGTATAGCATGTCGAAACGGTGAAAGAAAGTTTGTATGTCGAATGAAGTCATAGTATAGCATGTCAAAATGGTGAAAAAAGGTCATAGTATTGCATGTCGAAACGGTGAAAAAAGGTCATAGTATTGCCTGTCAAAATGGGGAAAAAAGGTCATAGTATAGCATGTCGAAACGGTGAAAAAAAGTTCATATGTTGAATTAAGTCACAGTATAGCCTGTCAAAATGGTGAAAAAAGGTCATAGAATAGCATGTCAAAATGGTGAAAAAAGGTCATAGTAATGCATGTCGAAATTGTGAAAAAAGGTCATAGTATAGCACGTCAAAATGGTGAAAAACGGTCATAGTATAGCATGCCGAAACGGTGAAAAAAAGTTCATATGTTGAATGAAGTCATAGTATAGTCTGTCAAAGTAGTTAAACAAGGTCATAGTGTAGCCTGTCAAAATGGTGAAAAAAGGTCATAGTATAGCATGTCGAAACGGTGAAAAACGGTGGTACCATGTTGAATGAAGTCATAGTGTAGCCTGTCAAAATGGTGAAAAAAGGTCATAGTATAGCATGTCGAAACTGTGAAAAACGGTGCTACCATGTTGAATGAAGTCATAGAATAGCCTGTCAAAATGGTGAAAAAAGGTCATAGTATAGCATGTCGAAACGGTGAAAAAAAGTTTTTATGCTGAATGAAGTCATAGTATAGCCTGTCAAAGTAGTTAAACGAGGTCATAGTATAGCATGTCGAAACGGTGAAAAACGGTGGTACCATGTTGAATGAAGTCATAGTATAGCCTGTCAAAATGGTGAAAAAAGGTCATAGTAGAGCATGTCGAAACGGTGAAAAACGGTGGTACCATGTTGAATGAAGTCATAGTATAGCCTGTCAAAATGGTGAAAAAAGGTCATAGTATAGCATGTCGAAACGGTGAAAAAAAGTTTGTATGTCGAATGAAGTCATAGTATAGCATGTCAAAATGGTGAAAAAAGGTCATAGTATAGCATGTCGAAACGGTGAAAAACGGTGGTACCATGTTGAATGAAGTCATAGTATAGCCTGTCAAAATGGTGAAAAAAGGTCATAGTATAGCACGTCGAAACGGTGAAAAAAAGTTCATATGTTGAATGAAGTCATAGTATAGTCTGTCAAAGTAGTTAAACAAGGTCATAGTGTAGCCTGTCAAAATGGTGAAAAAAGGTCATAGTATAGCATGTCGAAACGGTGAAAAAAAGTTTGTATGTCGAATGAAGTCATAGTATAGCATGTCAAAATGGTGAAAAAAGGTCATAGTATAGCATGTCGAAACGGTGAAAAAAAGTTCATGTGTTGAATGAAGTCATAGTATAGCCTGTCAAAGTAGTTAAACAAGGTCATAGCATAGCATGTCAAAATGGTGAAAAACGGTCATAGCATGTTGAATGAAGTCATAGTATAGCCTGTCAAAGTAGTTAAACAAGGTCATAGTATAGCATGCCAAATTGGTGAAAAAAGGTCATAGTATAGCATGTCAAAACGGTGGTAGCATGTTGAATGAAGTCATAGTATAGCCTGTCAAAATGGTGAAAAAAGGTCATAGTATAGCCTGTCAAAATGGTGAAAAAAGGTCATAGTATAGCATGTCGAAACGGTGAAAAAAAGTTTGTATGTCGAATGAAGTCATAGTATAGCATGTCAAAATGGTGAAAAAAGGTCATAGTATAGCATGTCGAAACGGTGAAAAAAAGTTCATATGTTGAATGAAGTCATAGTATAGCATGTCAAAATGGTGAAAAAAGGTCATAGTATAGCATGTCGAAACGGTGAAAAAAAGTTCATATGTTGAATGAAGTCATAGTATAGCATGTCAAAATGGTGAAAAAAGGTCATAGTATTGCATGTCGAAACGGTGAAAAAAGGTCATAGTATTGCCTGTCAAAATGGGGAAAAAAGGTCATAGTATAGCATGTCGAAACGGTGAAAAAAAGTTCATATGTTGAATTAAGTCACAGTATAGCCTGTCAAAATGGTGAAAAAAGGTCATAGAATAGCATGTCAAAATGGTGAAAAAAGGTCATAGTAATGCATGTCGAAATTGTGAAAAAAGGTCATAGTATAGCACGTCAAAATGGTGAAAAACGGTCATAGCATGTTAATTGATGTCATAGTATAGTCTGTCAAAGTAGTTAAACAAGGTCATAGTATAGCCTGTCAAAATGGTGAAAAAAGGTCATAGTATAGCATGTCGAAACGGAGAAAAACGGTGGTAGCATGTTGAATGATGTCATAATGGTGAAAAAAGGTCATAGTATAGCATGTCGAAACGGTGAAAAAAAGTTTGTATGTCGAATGAAGTCATAGTATAGCATGTCAAAATGGTGAAAAAAGGTCATAGTATAGCATGTCGAAACGGTGAAAAACGGTGGTACCATGTTGAATGAAGTCATAGTATAGCCTGTCAAAATGGTGAAAAAAGGTCATAGTATAGCACGTCGAAACGGTGAAAAAAAGTTCATATGTTGAATGAAGTCATAGTATAGTCTGTCAAAGTAGTTAAACAAGGTCATAGTGTAGCCTGTCAAAATGGTGAAAAAAGGTCATAGTATAGCATGTCGAAACGGTGAAAAACGGTGGTACCATGTTGAATGAAGTCATAGTATAGCCTGTCAAAATGGTGAAAAAAGGTCGTAGTATAGCATGTCGAAACGGTGAAAAACGGTGGTACCATGTTGAATGATGTCATAGTATAGCCTGTCAAAATGGTGAAAAAAGGTCATAGTATAGCATGTCGAAACGGTGAAAAAAAGTTTGTATGTCGAATGAAGTCATAGTATAGCATGTCAAAATGGTGAAAAAAGGTCATAGTATAGCATGTCGAAACGGTGAAAAAAAGTTCATGTGTTGAATGAAGTCATAGTATAGCCTGTCAAAGTAGTTAAACAAGGTCATAGCATAGCATGTCAAAATGGTGAAAAACGGTCATAGCATGTTGAATGAAGTCATAGTATAGCCTGTCAAAGTAGTTAAACAAGGTCATAGTATAGCATGCCAAATTGGTGAAAAAAGGTCATAGTATAGCATGTCAAAACGGTGGTAGCATGTTGAATGAAGTCATAGTATAGCCTGTCAAAATGGTGAAAAAAGGTCATAGTATAGCCTGTCAAAATGGTGAAAAAAGGTCATAGTATAGCATGTCGAAACGGTGAAAAAAAGTTTGTATGTCGAATGAAGTCATAGTATAGCATGTCAAAATGGTGAAAAAAGGTCATAGTATAGCATGTCGAAACGGTGAAAAAAAGTTCATATGTTGAATGAAGTCATAGTATAGCATGTCAAAATGGTGAAAAAAGGTCATAGTATAGCATGTCGAAACGGTGAAAGAAAGTTTGTATGTCGAATGAAGTCATAGTATAGCATGTCAAAATGGTGAAAAAAGGTCATAGTATTGCATGTCGAAACGGTGAAAAAAGGTCATAGTATTGCCTGTCAAAATGGGGAAAAAAGGTCATAGTATAGCATGTCGAAACGGTGAAAAAAAGTTCATATGTTGAATTAAGTCACAGTATAGCCTGTCAAAATGGTGAAAAAAGGTCATAGAATAGCATGTCAAAATGGTGAAAAAAGGTCATAGTAATGCATGTCGAAATTGTGAAAAAAGGTCATAGTATAGCACGTCAAAATGGTGAAAAACGGTCATAGCATGTTAATTGATGTCATAGTATAGTCTGTCAAAGTAGTTAAACAAGGTCATAGTATAGCCTGTCAAAATGGTGAAAAAAGGTCATAGTATAGCATGTCGAAACGGAGAAAAACGGTGGTAGCATGTTGAATGATGTCATAATGGTGAAAAAAGGTCATAGTATAGCATGTCGAAACGGTGAAAAAAAGTTTGTATGTCGAATGAAGTCATAGTATAGCCTGTCAAAGTAGTTAAACAAGGTCATAGTACAGCATGTCAAAACGGTGAAAAAAGGTCATAGTATAGCATGTCAAAATGGTGAAAAAAAGTTCATATGTTGAATGAAGTCGTAGTATAGTCTGTTAAAGTAGTTAAACAAGGTAATAGTATAGCATGTCAAAACGGTGAAAAAAGGTCATAGTATAGCATGTCAAAATGGTGAAAAAAAGTTCATATGTTGAATGAAGTCATAGTATAGCCTGTCAAAGTAATTAAACAAGGTCATAGTACAGCATGTCAAAACGGTGAAAAAGGTCATAGTATTGCCTGTCAAAATGGTGAAAAAAGGTCATAGTATTGCCTGTCAAAATGGTGAAAAAAGGTCATAGTATAGCATGTCGAAACGGTGAAAAAAAGTTCATATGTTGAATGAAGTCACAGTATAGCCTGTCAAAATGGTGAAAAAAGGTCATAGTATAGCATGTCAAAATGCTGAAAAAAGTTCATAGTATAGCATGTCGAAATGGTGAAAAAAAGTTCATATGTTGAATGAAGTCATAGTATAGTTTGTCAAAGTAGTTAAACAAGGTCATAGTATAGCATGCCAAAATGGTGAAAAAAGGTCATAGTATAGCACGTCAAAATGGTGAAAAACGGTCATAGCATGTTGAATGATGTCATAGCATAGTCTGTCAAAGTAGTTAAACAAGGTCATAGTATAGCCTGTCAAAATGGTGAAAAAAGGTCATAGTATAGCATGTCAAAATGGTGAAAAAAGGTCATAGTATAGCATGTCGAAATGGGGAAAAAAAGTTCATACGTTGAATGAAGTCATAGTATAGTTTGTCAAAGTAGTTAAACAAGGTCATAGTATAGCATGCCAAAATGGTGAAAAAAGGTCATAGTATAGCACGTCAAAATGGTGAAAAACGGTCATAGCATGTTGAATGATGTCATAGCATAGTCTGTCAAAGTAGTTAAACAAGGTCATAGTATAGCCTGTCAAAATGGTGAAAAAAGGTCATAGTATAGCATGTCGAAACGGTGAAAAAAAGTTCATATGTTGAATGAAGTCATAGTATAGTCTGTCAAAGTAGTTAAACAAGGTCATAGTGTAGCCTGTCAAAATGGTGAAAAAAGGTTATAGTATAGCATGTCGAAACGGTGAAAAACGGTGGTACCATGTTGAATGAAGTCATTGTATAGCCTGTCAAAATGGTGAAAAAGGTCATAGTATAGCATGTCAAAATGGTGAAAAAAGTTCATATGTTGAATGAAGTCATAGTATAGTCTGTTAAAGTAGTTAAACAAGGTAATAGTATATCATGCCAAAATGGTGAAAAAAGGTCATAGTATAGCACGTCAAAATGGTGAAAAACGGTCGTAGCATGTTGAATGATGTCATAGTATAGTCTGTCAAAGTAGTTAAACAAGGTCATAGTATAGCCTGTCAAAATGGTGAAAAAGGTCATAGTATAGCATGTCGAAACGGTGAAAAAAAGCTCATATGTTGAATGAAGTCATAGTATAGTCTGTCAAAGTTGTTAAACAAGGTCATAGTGTAGCCTGTCAAAATGGTGAAAAAAGGTCATAGTATAGCATGTCGAAACGGTGAAAAACGGTGGTACCATGTTGAATGAAGTCATAGTATAGCCTCTCAAAATGGTGAAAAAAGGTCATAGTATAGCATGTCAAAATGGTGAAAAAAGGTCATAGTATAGCATGTCGAAACGGTAAAAAAAGGTTTGTATGTCGAAAGAAGTCATAGTATAGCATGTCAAAACGGTGAAAAAAGGTCATAGGATTGCCTGTCAAAATGGTGAAAAAAGGTCATAGTATTGCCTGTCAAAATGGTGAAAAAAGGTCATAGTATAGCATGTCGAAACGGTGAAAAAAAGTTCATATGTTGAATGAAGTCATAGTATAGTTTGTCAAAGTAGTTAAACAAGGTCATAGTATAGCATGCCAAAATGGTGAAAAAAGGTCATAGTATAGCATGCCAAAATGCTGAAAAAAGGTCATAGTATAGCATGTCAAAACGGTGAAAAAAGGTCATAATATTGCCTGTCAAAATGGTGAAAAAAGGTCATAGTATAGCCTGTCAAAATGGTGACAAAGGGTCATAGTATAGCCTGTGAAAATGGTGAAAAAAGGTCATAGTATAGCATGTCGAAACAGTGAAAAAAAGTTCATATGTCGAATGAAGTCATAGTATAGCCTGTCAAAGTAGTTAAACAAGGTCATAGTATAGCATGTCAAAATGGTGAAAAAAGGTCATAGTATAGCATGTCGAAACGGTGAAAAAAAGTTCATATGTTGAATGAAGTCAGAGTATAGCCTGTCAAAATGGTGAAAAAAGGTCATAGTATAACATGTCAAAAAGGTCATAGTATAGCATGTCGAAACGGTGAAAAAAGTTCATATGTTGAATGAAGTCATAGTATAGCCTGTCAAAGTAGTTAAACAAGGTCATAGTACAGCATGCCAAAATGGTGAAAAAAGGTCATAGTATAGCATGCCAAAAAGGTAATAGCATGTTGAATGAAGTTATAGTATAGCCTGTCAAAGTAGTTAAACAAGGTCATAGTACAGCATGTCAAAATGGTGAAAAAAGGTCATAGTATAGCATGTCGAAAAGGTAAAAAAAAGTTCATACGTCGAATGAAGTCATAGTATAGCCTGTCAAAGTAGTTAAACAAGGTCATTGTATAGCATGCCAAAATGGTGAAAAAGGTCATAGTATAGCATGTCAAAATGGTGAAAAACGGTCATAGCATGTTGAATGAAGTCATAGTATAGCCTGTCAAAGTAGTTAAACAAGGTCATTGTATAGCATGCCAAAATGGTGAAAAAAGGTCATAGTATAGCATGTCAAAATGGTGAAAAACGGTCATAGCATGTTGAATGAAGTCATACTATAGCCTGTCAAAGTAGTTAATCAAGGTCATAGTATAGCATGCCAAAAAGGTCATAGTATAGCCTGTCAAAATGGTGAAAAAAGGTCATAGTATTGCCTGTCAAAATGGTGAAAAACGGTCATAGCATGTTGAATGAAGTCATACTATAGCCTGTCAAAGTAGTTAAAGAAGGTCATAGTATAGCATGCCAAAAAGGTCATAGTATAGCCTGTCAAAATGGTGAAAAAAGGTCATAGTATTGCCTGTCAAAATGGTGAAAAAAGGTCATAGTATAGCATGTCGAAACGGTGAAAAACAGTGGTAGCATGTTGAATGAAGTCATAGTATATCCTGTCAAAATGGTGAAAAAAGGTCATAGTATAGCATGTTGAAACGGTGAAAAACGGTGGTACCATGTTGAATGAAGTCATAGTATAGCCTGTCAAAATGGTGAAAAAAGGGCATAGTATAGCATGTCGAAACGGTGAAAAAAAGTTCATATGTTGAATGAAGTCATAGTATAGTCTGTCAAAGTAGTTAAACAAGGTCATAGTATAGCATGCCAAAATGGTGAAAAAAGGTCATAGTATAGCATGCCAAAATGGTGAAAAAAGGTCATAGTATAGCATGTCGAAACGGTGAAAAACGGTGGTAGCATGTTGAATGAAGTCATAGTATAGCCTGTCAAAGTAGTTAAACAAGGTCATAGTATAGCATGCCAAAATGGTGAAAAAAGGTCATAGTATAGCATGTCAAAATGGTGAAAAACGCTCATAGAATGTTAAATGAAGTCATAGTATAGCCTGTCAAAGTAGTTAAACAAGGTCATAGTACATCATGCCAAAACGGTGAAAAAGGTCATAGTTTAGCATGTCAATATGGTGAAAGAAGGTTATAGTATTGCCTGTCAAAATGGTGAAAAAAGGTCATAGTATACCATGTCGAAACAATGAAAAAAAGTTCATATTTCGAATGAAGTCATAGTATAGCCTGTCAAAGTAGTTAAACAAGGTCATAGTATAGCATGTCAAAACGGTGAAACAAGGTCATAGTATAGCCTGTGAAAATGGTGAAAAAATGCTATAGCATGTCGAAACGGTGAAAAAAAGTTCATATGTCGAATGAAGTCATAGTATAGTCTGTCAAAGTAGTTAAACAAGGTCATAGTATAGCATGCCAAAATGGTGAAACAAGGTCATAGTATAGCATGCCAAAATGGTGAAAAACGTTCATAGCATGTTGAATGAAGTCATAGTATAGCCTGTCAAAATGGTGAAAAAGGTCATAGTATAGCATGTCGAAACGGTGAAATAAGGTCATAGTATAGCATGTCAATATGGTGAAAGAAGGTCATAGTATTGCCTGTCAAAATGGTGAAAAAAGGTCATCGATAGCATGTCGAAACGGTGAAAAAAGTTCATATTTCGAATTAAGTCATAGTATAGCCTGTCAAAGTAGTTAAACAAGGTCATAGTACAGCATGCTAAAATGGTGAAAAACGGTCATAGCATGTTGAATGAAGTCATAGTATAGCCTGTCAAAATGGTGAAAAAAGGTCATAGTATAGCCTGTCAAAATGGTGAAAAAAGGTCATAGTATAGCCTGTCAAAAAGGGTCATAGTATAGCATGTCGAAACGGTGAAAAAAAGTTCATATGTCGAATGAAGTCATACTATAGCCTGTCAAAGTAGTTAAACAAGGTCATAGTACAGCATGTCACAGAAAATAATTTTAAAAACATGAAGAAAAAAAAATTTGCTTTTTTTTCCAAGTCAAAATATGTCAGCTGGAAAAATATTTTTAAAAACACTCAAAATATCTCATGACAGAAAAAAATAGCTCAAAAAGTATTTTGAAAAAATGTCATGTATGTGGAAAAAAGTAAAGAAATATTAGGTCGAAAGATGTATGTCACTCCCTCCAGAAATACACGACACGATTCGATACTGATGGATTTATTCCACTTATGGACGTCTCTCTCTTCACACCATCTTCACACCTTCATACATTTATCTACGTCGTCCACATTAACATCCACCTTGGAATCCACCGTCGAACTACAACAAATACAGACAGGTGTTAAGCTAGTGTCATACGAGCTAATATCATACGGCCGTATTAGAACACTTTGTAAATTAATGAGCACTTCTTAATTTACGTAACTATTTGCGGAGTTATAAACCTTAACTTGCCGCTACACATGTTTCTTGGCTTTGCGACACCAAAATATGTCCCCGTGAAACTCACCAACTAAACATAGTTCCTACCTCACAGATAACCATATTATATATATATATATATATATATATATATATATATATATATATATATATATATATATATAAAACAAGTTACAGAAAAACCCCAAATGAACAAGTGCATCAGAACAAAATGACAAACCATATTCATGAAAGTTACAATGTAATTAAAAATAGTTGTAAAGATGTCATCCTCACGACCTGGCAAATACTAATAAATTACACATTGTCTGACGTGAGTGTGATCCCAGATCTCTGCACAAAAAACAAAACAAACACAAAAAGATTTGAATTTCTTCGACAGCGGGATATCGAGAGTGAGCGACAGGAGGGATGGGAAGGAAGAGAGAAAAAAATACAGGATGAAAGAATGTCGAGGTCGCCAGACGCGGCTCATTGGGGGAAAAAAAAAAGAAAAGTAAACTAGTGCAACCGAAATAAAACATGTCTAACTAATTTGCACGGCTTTGTCTCATTTAATACATCAACCCGTCTTCTGCTGCACTGGAAACTTTTTCTTTTCTAAAAGTTTTTTTTTAATCATGTCTACACGTGTCAAATCCTCAAGGCCGATCTCTCAAGACAAAAGGCGGGCGAATTTGACGCCAGTGAATTTCGGGATCTTTGTGCCGATGAATAAAACATGGCTTCTCCTCCTTGATGTTACCCCGGACTTATAAAAGTCACAGATTCCCCACTTTGAGCTTGCCGGTGACGCCGCGCAGGAAGGAGGTTTCTGCACGTCGCACCTCCGGCTTTGACTGCGAGGAGAGAGAAGTTCACAGACGGGAAGATTTATACAGCCTTGTGCATCGCAGACCTGAGACATTGATCAGTTTTTGATGCATAATAGATATAAGGATTAAAAACGACTGTGTGCGAATCACATGAAGTCGCTTTTACTTGCAGGCTCCCTGGTGTGTGTGTGTGTGTGTGTGTGTGTGCGTGACATTTGTGCATACTTAAGTGTGCCCAAAATGGCTGTGGGTCAGATTAGTAATTGAAGTGGGATTTACGTTCTCGTTGTGTCAACAATCACAAGTGGGTTGAACAGCTTTGGGCCCAGATACTTTAAAAGAAAAGGACACCCACATGGAATCATCCTCAGATCTTTTTATCCGCCGCCTTGTGTATTTGTCAGTGGCGTACGTGTAGGCGGCTAAATAGCTGCAACGATGTAAAGCAACAACATCTTGGAGGAATAATATTTGCGCTTGATCTCATTCTATCCGTCTTCATCTTTTTGAAAGGATGGGGGCGGGGGATAACATTCATACATAAAAAAAAAGACCAAATACACACTAATGTAGGAAAAGAATAGAACACAATTAACACAAGGGAATGACTGTTGCTCACAGGTCCGTAAACTAAAGTCTCTGTCAGTAGGCCTTAAACTCATAGGTTACTTAAGCTCAAGTTCAACAAGTTTCTAATCCAAGTGCCACTCAAGCCAAAAGCCCCTATTAAATAATGTTAATCTTTAGGCTTAATTGAATCGGGCAATTTACATCTTTCTAGTTTTTCTATTTCTAGGCCTGTTGATGGTCAAGAGGGAGTTGACACCTTTGTGTATATTTGATTTCGTTGGGATGCTTTATGGCTTTAAGATTCATTTCTGCATTGACACACGGCGCCTCCATACCTACCGGCAGGCGCCGACACCCTCCCCTCCTCCCCAGCAGATGGCAGACTTGCCCCGTGAAGACTGCCGGGCCTGCATAACACAGCAAACCTGCTCCCGGCATGTCTGACCGCATGCACGCCATCTGGCGGAGAGGATATGAACCAGAAACAGAGAGAGAAAGAAAGAAAGAAAGGAGGGACATTTGGGATTTGTTGTGCTTGAAAACACTGATTCATTAAGCATGCATTCCGCTTTCAACATTCTCCCTCTCCCTCCCTTTGCCCCCCCTCCTGAAGGCGCCGAGGATAGACTCTATGATGGCCGTGTAGAATTGCAAACATCCTCTGCTGAGCCTTCTTGGTGATGGAGCTGATGTTCAGCTCCCACTTGAGGTCCGGGGTCATAATGCATCCCAGGAAACTGAAGGAGTCCACAGCGGTAACGGGGGAGTCACACAGGGTGATGGGGGAAGGTGGGACAGCGTTCCTCCTGAAATCCACAAGTCATAGTATAGCATGTCGATATGGTGAAAAAAGGTCATAGTATAGCGTGTCAAAATGGTGAAAAAAGGTAACAGTGCAGGAGGAGAGAATATCACTGTCGTCATATCGTTAATCCTCCGTTCACCTTTACATTGTGTTCTCTCTTGTTTTAGAATGACTGAAGAGGATATATACAAAAGGGGGCATCTACACACCAACAGTCTTCATAATCAACAATTAGTCAGAGGGACTTTGTTGCTTCCTGACTATGCCATCAAATCAAGCGACTGGTGGACATTTTGCAAAAATGGAATCATCCCGGTCCAATTGCCTACCTGAGACGGATTTACATTTACACAGTTCAAAGGGGAAATGAATGGAAAATGCTTTGAAAGCACACTTTGCTATCTTACATACATACGTACATAGTATGCCATCGAGCAAAGCTAAAGAGCAACCTGCATGCCATCTAGTTGTGTGGTTCCTAAAATTGGGGCCTTAATAAGAAAACACTATTCCATCCCCACCTCCCACTTATTTTAATGAATGAAAAATCTTGTGTCATTGAAATCAGGACTAGACGAGCGTCAATGTGTAAAAGAAACTAAACATTTTAAGGCTCTTAAGTGCTGACAGAACCGACAGTTAGGCATTTAGAGCCAACATAGGAATCCTGCAGCACGGGAATCCCGCCACTGAAACGGAGCTAAAAAACGGTGAGCTTGAATCACGACGAGTGCAGATAACGGTTATTCCACTTGCTTCGGCTTGTTACAAACTGTGTTTACTAGTATTCAACGTTCACACCTGAGAAAATCACGCTCGACTCAACTGCTCACTGTGAAGTGGAAAAAACGTCTGGCTGAAAAACAGCCGGCGCCCGTCGATCGCATGCGTTTAGCATCTCCTTTCACCGAGTTCGGGTGCAGCTCTGCTTTTCACGAACTCATGAACTGGTGAGGCAGTCATGGAGTTTGGAGCGTGTTTTTGAATAATCCCCCGTTTTGAGCAGCCGGCGGTTAGTAAAGCATGACAGCGACACTGGCGAGGTCAGCGCTCCGATTCCCACCGTGGCAGAACCGGAGGCGTCGAGCGGCAACACGTGGGCCACTTTCACAGTTTGCAGTCGACGTTCTGACTCGCAAATAAACCGATACCGGACGCGGAAGGAGACGAGGACAAAAAAAAAAAAAAAAGGCTGAAAAGAGGAGGAGTGTGGTTTGAAAAGTCAAAAAGTTAAAGTGCAGGAGGAGAGAAAAATAAAAAAGAGGTGGTAATGTGTTTGAGCAGCGGCGCGTCCGAAAAGTAAAAAAAAGGTAAATGTGTAAAAGGAAGAAAAGAATAAAGCCGACCGGGAGACAAGCAAGAAGGTGTGAATGAATAATGACAAGAAGAATGGCCTTTTGAAGAAGACAGACATTAATGGAAACCATTGTAAAATTACCTTTTTTGGGTTAACAGCCCATTTCAGAAATTCAAGATGAAAAAGAGTTTGAATTATAGCCGGAGAGAGGTTTAAGATCAGTCTTTTTAAATTAACGGGAGGTTAACAGGACTAAAATGCACAAGAACAAAAGCTGCCTGGCGCTGCTCCCTCTCCACGCGGGCCGGCGCTCTCTGCCAGTCGCTCAATCACAGCTAATGCACATGCAAAACACGGCTTGGTCTACGTTGGCTATGCATTCACGACGCGCGCGCGGCTCTAGGGAGGCTCTTGCTTGCATTCACAGGCCCAGCCGTCGGGTTTCTCTGCGTGCAGGTCGTCAGCCCGTTGGCACACAGCCACTGTGCTCATGAGTCCCGCCTTGAATCATTAAGGAGGCCTATTTCATTTCATAAGTGAGAACAATTGAGGTTAATTTAAAGGGTTTGTGTGAGGATTCACTGAGGAGATTTTATATATATATATATATATATATATATATATATATATATATATATATATATATTCACAACCTCTTACAGGGCCCAACATGGCCCATCATAAAAAATTATTTGTTCTTATTAAATGACTGGGTTTTTATACCTCTGAAATCACAATCTGTCCCAGAAAAGCCTTCCATTTATAATTAATGATCTGTTAATAAAAAGGTGAAACAAATGTCAAATACAAACTGTGATCACTACTGAACGTTTATAGGATTGGAAAAACATCACCAGCTCAGTCAAGTGGAATACAATTATGAATATGATTACGGTACACAGTTTCCTTTTTCATGCAATAACTGCTTGTGAGAGGCAAAAGGGATGTCGTCCATTAAATATTCAACACTGGTATTCATATCTACACCCACTTTGGTAGATTATTTTGGAAAAATAAGCACAGCTGCAGCTCATCTGCATCCTAAACTCATTCCTACATTTTAGACACAACAGTCATTTCACTTCTTCATCCGTAAAACCTGGAACGACTACTCACACATTTCCCTTTTTCCTTCACTTGAAAAGGCTCCAAAACACCAATCAGACATAAAAAAAGATTTAAAAAAATGAAAGACACTTCTACAAAGAATTTTAAAAAAGGTAAAATTACAAAGGGAGACTAGAAAGATAATTGTGTCGATACTGCTCTTTATCCTGCAAGTCATCAAAAGAACCGACAATCAAACACTTTTTGCATCGGACGGATCAACAGAAAACAACAAAGGCCGTTTTTCAAAGAACGGCTAATGAGCACTAGAGTGAAATGGATAAGAGAATATCACAACTTCAGCAAAAACACAAACGGTTGGAAGCAATCCACAAAAAAACAAAACACTTATTGTAACTCGTGCCACGTTTACAAGAGACTCTCAAGCACACTGAAGGCTAGAAACCCATCAAACCGGTGGTTCTCCACACGGGACCCCCAGGAGGCTTTGGGCAGTGCTTTGAGTCACCTTTATGGCAATTATTTCCCCCAAATAGTTAAAATCTCGGAAAAACCATTCAAATCAGGCGCTTTCTAAAGTGGCACCAGGTGTGCAAATGGGAGCCGATGTCAGGTGACGCATCTAGTGGTTTGGGGGGGTTACGATTATTTGGTTTCAAGGTAATCGTTGAACCTGGGGAAATGTAAAGTATTTAGTGAGTGAAAGCGACAGTGGAGCGCCTTTTCAACGTTGATCGGCGGACGCGGTCTTAAAAATCTAACAATTCAGACTTGACGACAGAGAATCAGGAATCAGGCTACGAGCTACTCGAAACGTCCTGCGTGCCCTCGAGCTAAATCCTCTGTTTTTCACTTCACTCTTTAGCTGCGCCAAACAACGCCACA
>JAHWDR010000186.1:0-15000 GCA_021346845.1 Apeltes quadracus
AATTATCTGACCTTTAGTGATCATTCTGTTTGTGTCTCTCAACTCGTTAGGGAGGCCCAGGTGTAGGAGGCTCAAAGTAACTTAGATTGCTACTCTTATGTGTTGCTATATTCATTTGTCTGGCGTTTCTTCATGTTGGTAGTATTATGTTACATTTGGTAAGTTTTGGTCAGTAGGGTTAGGGGTATGGGGTTTGGGGTTCCGGCCCGAAAGCCAGAACCGAGTCCCAAAGTAGGGTTAGGGAATTATGGGTTTGGGGCCGCGCACTGACAAAGCAGCACGCGCCAATGCACTGTCCAATCACTGGGTTGAACTCCGAGGCCTCCAACGTCCGCCACCTCCCATAACATCAATACTGTTGTGTACATTTAGAGATGAAAGAGCCGGATTAGGCTTCAAGTAAGTGAAATTATTCAAAACACTGGAATTATGGTTTTTGAATAGCGAACCAGATTAGGCTTCGTGTGATCCAGAACCAAAATAGGATACAAGTACGTACATAACCCCACCAATGTTATGTTTAGGCAAAAAGCACGAGACAGGCTGCAGGTAAGCATATTCCCACACTCAGGTTAGGGTTAGGAATAGATTCACATGTTGACAATACGGTTTCCTTTTGAACTCGATATTGTTAATCACACTCTAAGTATATCGCCATTTGGATTATACTGAGGAAAGGTACAGTAGGACCTTTAAACGATGCACTTCTTCTTACAATACGGTTTCCTGTTGAACTCGTAATTGTTATTGGGCAGACATTGTCCCTTCTTGAAGTGTTCAAATGGCGCCATCTGGTGAGTCTGGCATGCCACTTCATCTTCTCACCTGTGACTGTTTTGCTGTACTTTTCCTCTCTTTTGGTTCTGTGCACAGATCCGATCAGGATTCTGCCTGGTGGTGGATGATGCAGCGGAAGTGGGGATGTCTGGGATCCTCATCCCCACTTAGCTGATGTTGTGGATGCTGGTGGTCGGTGTGGCGGAGCGTGCATCCTCCTGACGTCATCTGCTCCGTTGTGCTCAGCTTCGTTGCCTCCATGTTGCAGGGTGGTGCTGTTTCTTTCACCCGAGCCGGTGCTGGAAGCAGCGTCATCTGGTCCGGTGTAGTGTTCAGGCAGCAGCCCCCACCTTTTTTCCTCCGTTTCTTGGGAGGAGGCGCGCACGCGGGGACGCGCACTGTACGTTTAGCCTGTCGTCCCCGGCGGCCATTGCTAAGTTGCTACGTTAGCACTGCGCACATGTGGCTCGAAAAATAACGTCCCAAAGTCGGGTTTTACCTTTTATTTTCGTCCAAACAGGCACGTAGAACAAACTTAGTAGTACATTGTTTACACTAGCTACGCGTTTCGAGCCCCTTTGCTCTTCGTCAGGCTAGAATGTACATTTAGTGGAGGAACGGACCCCACAGCCCGTTCGGGCATGTGGGCAGGTGGTGAAAAGAAGGAGCCCCGTCAGAGCGTCAAGATGGCTCCGGTGGGCTCCTCCCCTTCCGTTCCCAAGGCCAATCAGCAGTCAGTAAACATTTATAGGCTATGAAATGCATTATATTAAATGAAACATTAATGCACTCTTCTCATTGTTACTATTGACCTCTATTCATGGGTGCCCATTGCAGCTTCAACCAGAATATGTGGGCGAACGGAATATTCAACCTGTGAAACTTGTACATACAAAGTAGACGTTACAAGAATTATAATAAAGCACATCACACGACCACCATTAGGAAAGTATAGGGAGGAGTAGACGTCGGAGGACACTCGGAATCAGACCCAGGAGGCACGGGCTGGTAGGGATTATGGGTTTGGGGCCGCGCACTGACAAAGCAGCACGCGCCAATGCACTGTCCAATCACTGGGTTGAACTCCGAGGCCTCCAACGTCCGCAACCTCCCATAACATCAATACTGTTGTGTACCTTTAGAGATGATAGAGCCGGATTAGGCTTCAAGTAAGTGAAATTATTCAAAACACTGGAATTATGGTTTTTGAATAGCGAACCAGATTAGGCTTCGTGTGATCCAGAACCAAAATAGGATACAAGTACGTACATAACCCCACCAATGTTATGTTTAGGCAAAAAGCACGAGACAGGCTGCAGGTAAGCATATTCCCACACTCAGGTTAGGGTTAGGAATAGATTCACATGTTGACAATACGGTTTCCTTTTGAACTCGATATTGTTAATCAAACTCTAAGTATATCACAGTTTGGATTATACTGAGGAAAGGTGCATTATGACCTTAAACGATGCATTTCTTCTCACAATACGGTTTCCTGTTGAACTCAATATTGTTAATCACACTCAAAGTATATCGCCATTTGGATTATACTGAGGAAAGGTACAGTAGGACCTTTAAACGATGCACTTCTTCTTACAATACGGTTTCCTGTTGAACTCGTAATTGTTATTGGCAGACATTGTCCCTTCTTGAAGTGTTCAAATGGCGCCATCTGGTGAGTCTGGCAAGCCACTTCATCTTCTCACCTGTGACTGTTTTGCTGTACTTTTCCTCTCTTTTGGTTCTGTGCACAGATCCGATCAGGATTCTGCCTGGTGGTGGATGATGCAGCGGAAGTGGGGATGTCTGGGATCCTCATCCCCACTTAGCTGATGCTGTGAATGCTGGTGGTCGGTGTGGCGGAGCGTGCATCCTCCTGACGTCATCTGCTCCGTTGTGCTCAGCTTCGTTGCCTCCATGTTGCAGGGTGGTGCTGTTTCTTTCACCCGAGCCGGTGCTGGAAGCAGCGTCATCTGGTCCGGTGTAGTGTTCAGGCAGCAGCCCCACCTTTTTTCCTCCGTTTCTTGGGAGGAGGCGCGCACGCGGGGACGCGCACTGTACGTTTAGCCTGTCGTCCCCGGCGGCCATTGCTAAGTTGCTACGTTAGCACTGCGCACATGTGGCTCGAAAAATAACGTCCCAAAGTCGGGTTTTACCTTTTATTTTCGTCCAAACAGGCACGTAGAACAAACTTAGTAGTACATTGTTTACACTAGCTACGCGTTTCGAGCCTCTTTGCTCTTCGTCAGGCTAGAATGTACATTTAGTGGAGGAACGGACCCCACAGCCCGTTCGGGCATGTGGGCAGGTGGTGAAAAGAAGGAGCCCCGTCAGAGCGTCAAGATGGCTCCGGTGGGCTCCTCCCCTTCCGTTCCCAAGGCCAATCAGCAGTCAGTAAACATTTATAGGCTATGAAATGCATTATATTAAATGAAACATTAATGCACTCTTCTCAATTGTTACTATTGACCTCTATTCATGGGTGCCCATTGCAGCTTCAACCAGAATATGTGGGCGAACGGAATATTCAACCTGTGAAACTTGTACATACAAAGTAGACGTTACAAGAATTATAATAAAGCACATCACACGACCACCATTAGGAAAGTATAGGGAGGAGTAGACGTCGGAGGACACTCGGAATCAGACCCAGGAGGCACGGGCTGGTAGGGGATTATGGGTTTGGGGCCGCGCACTGACAAAGCAGCACGCGCCAATGCACTGTCCAATCACTGGGTTGAACTCCGAGGCCTCCAACGTCCGCAACCTCCCATAACATCAATACTGTTGTGTACCTTTAGAGATGATAGAGCCGGATTAGGCTTCAAGTAAGTGAAATTATTCAAAACACTGGAATTATGGTTTTTGAATAGCGAACCAGATTAGGCTTCGTGTGATCCAGAACCAAAATAGGATACAAGTACGTACATAACCCCACCAATGTTATGTTTAGGCAAAAAGCACGAGACAGGCTGCAGGTAAGCATATTCCCACACTCAGGTTAGGGTTAGGAATAGATTCACATGTTGACAATACGGTTTTCCTTTTGAACTCGATATTGTTAATCAAACTCTAAGTATATCACAGTTTGGATTATACTGAGGAAAGGTGCATTATGACCTTAAACGATGCATTTCTTCTCACAATACGGTTTCCTGTTGAACTCAATATTGTTAATCACACTCAAAGTATATCGCCATTTGGATTATACTGAGGAAAGGTACAGTAGGACCTTTAAACGATGCACTTCTTCTTACAATACGGTTTCCTGTTGAACTCGTAATTGTTATTGGGCAGACATTGTCCCTTCTTGAAGTGTTCAAATGGCGCCATCTGGTGAGTCTGGCAAGCCACTTCATCTTCTCACCTGTGACTGTTTTGCTGTACTTTTCCTCTCTTTTGGTTCTGTGCACAGATCCGATCAGGATTCTGCCTGGTGGTGGATGATGCAGCGGAAGTGGGGATGTCTGGGCTCATCCCCACTTAGCTGATGCTGTGAATGCTGGTGGTCGGTGTGGCGGAGCGTGCATCCTCCTGACGTCATCTGCTCCGTTGTGCTCAGCTTCGTTGCCTCCATGTTGCAGGGTGGTGCTGTTTCTTTCACCCGAGCCGGTGCTGGAAGCAGCGTCATCTGGTCCGGTGTAGTGTTCAGGCAGCAGCCCCCACCTTTTTTCCTCCGTTTCTTGGGAGGAGGCGCGCACGCGGGGACGCGCACTGTACGTTTAGCCTGTCGTCCCCGGCGGCCATTGCTAAGTTGCTACGTTAGCACTGCGCACATGTGGCTCGAAAAATAACGTCCCAAAGTCGGGTTTTACCTTTTATTTTCGTCCAAACAGGCACGTAGAACAAACTTAGTAGTACATTGTTTACACTAGCTACGCGTTTCGAGCCTCTTTGCTCTTCGTCAGGCTAGAATGTACATTTAGTGGAGGAACGGACCCCACAGCCCGTTCGGGCATGTGGGCAGGTGGTGAAAAGAAGGAGCCCCGTCAGAGCGTCAAGATGGCTCCGGTGGGCTCCTCCCCTTCCGTTCCCAAGGCCAATCAGCAGTCAGTAAACATTTATAGGCTATGAAATGCATTATATTAAATGAAACATTAATGCACTCTTCTCAATTGTTACTATTGACCTCTATTCATGGGTGCCCATTGCAGCTTCAACCAGAATATGTGGGCGAACGGAATATTCAACCTGTGAAACTTGTACATACAAAGTAGACGTTACAAGAATTATAATAAAGCACATCACACGACCACCATTAGGAAAGTATAGGGAGGAGTAGACGTCGGAGGACACTCGGAATCAGACCCAGGAGGCACGGGCTGGTAGGGGATTATGGGTTTGGGGCCGCGCACTGACAAAGCAGCACGCGCCAATGCACTGTCCAATCACTGGGTTGAACTCCGAGGCCTCCAACGTCCGCAACCTCCCATAACATCAATACTGTTGTGTACCTTTAGAGATGATAGAGCCGGATTAGGCTTCAAGTAAGTGAAATTATTCAAAACACTGGAATTATGGTTTTTGAATAGCGAACCAGATTAGGCTTCGTGTGATCCAGAACCAAAATAGGATACAAGTACGTACATAACCCCACCAATGTTATGTTTAGGCAAAAAAGCACGAGACAGGCTGCAGGTAAGCATATTCCCACACTCAGGTTAGGGTTAGGAATAGATTCACATGTTGACAATACGGTTTCCTTTTGAACTCGATATTGTTAATCAAACTCTAAGTATATCACAGTTTGGATTATACTGAGGAAAGGTGCATTATGACCTTAAACGATGCATTTCTTCTCACAATACGGTTTCCTGTTGAACTCAATATTGTTAATCACACTCAAAGTATATCGCCATTTGGATTATACTGAGGAAAGGTACAGTAGGACCTTTAAACGATGCACTTCTTCTTACAATACGGTTTCCTGTTGAACTCGTAATTGTTATTGGGCAGACATTGTCCCTTCTTGAAGTGTTCAAATGGCGCCATCTGGTGAGTCTGGCAAGCCACTTCATCTTCTCACCTGTGACTGTTTTGCTGTACTTTTCCTCTCTTTTGGTTCTGTGCACAGATCCGATCAGGATTCTGCCTGGTGGTGGATGATGCAGCGGAAGTGGGGATGTCTGGGATCCTCATCCCCACTTAGCTGATGCTGTGAATGCTGGTGGTCGGTGTGGCGGAGCGTGCATCCTCCTGACGTCATCTGCTCCGTTGTGCTCAGCTTCGTTGCCTCCATGTTGCAGGGTGGTGCTGTTTCTTTCACCCGAGCCGGTGCTGGAAGCAGCGTCATCTGGTCCGGTGTAGTGTTCAGGCAGCAGCCCCCACCTTTTTTCCTCCGTTTCTTGGGAGGAGGCGCGCACGCGGGGACGCGCACTGTACGTTTAGCCTGTCGTCCCCGGCGGCCATTGCTAAGTTGCTACGTTAGCACTGCGCACATGTGGCTCGAAAAATAACGTCCCAAAGTCGGGTTTTACCTTTTATTTTCGTCCAAACAGGCACGTAGAACAAACTTAGTAGTACATTGTTTACACTAGCTACGCGTTTCGAGCCTCTTTGCTCTTCGTCAGGCTAGAATGTACATTTAGTGGAGGAACGGACCCCACAGCCCGTTCGGGCATGTGGGCAGGTGGTGAAAAGAAGGAGCCCCGTCAGAGCGTCAAGATGGCTCCGGTGGGCTCCTCCCCTTCCGTTCCCAAGGCCAATCAGCAGTCAGTAAACATTTATAGGCTATGAAATGCATTATATTAAATGAAACATTAATGCACTCTTCTCAATTGTTACTATTGACCTCTATTCATGGGTGCCCATTGCAGCTTCAACCAGAATATGTGGGCGAACGGAATATTCAACCTGTGAAACTTGTACATACAAAGTAGACGTTACAAGAATTATAATAAAGCACATCACACGACCACCATTAGGAAAGTATAGGGAGGAGTAGACGTCGGAGGACACTCGGAATCAGACCCAGGAGGCACGGGCTGGTAGGGGATTATGGGTTTGGGGCCGCGCACTGACAAAGCAGCACGCGCCAATGCACTGTCCAATCACTGGGTTGAACTCCGAGGCCTCCAACGTCCGCAACCTCCCATAACATCAATACTGTTGTGTACCTTTAGAGATGATAGAGCCGGATTAGGCTTCAAGTAAGTGAAATTATTCAAAACACTGGAATTATGGTTTTTGAATAGCGAACCAGATTAGGCTTCGTGTGATCCAGAACCAAAATAGGATACAAGTACGTACATAACCCCACCAATGTTATGTTTAGGCAAAAAGCACGAGACAGGCTGCAGGTAAGCATATTCCCACACTCAGGTTAGGGTTAGGAATAGATTCACATGTTGACAATACGGTTTCCTTTTGAACTCGATATTGTTAATCAAACTCTAAGTATATCACAGTTTGGATTATACTGAGGAAAGGTGCATTATGACCTTAAACGATGCATTTCTTCTCACAATACGGTTTCCTGTTGAACTCAATATTGTTAATCACACTCAAAGTATATCGCCATTTGGATTATACTGAGGAAAGGTACAGTAGGACCTTTAAACGATGCACTTCTTCTTACAATACGGTTTCCTGTTGAACTCGTAATTGTTATTGGGCAGACATTGTCCCTTCTTGAAGTGTTCAAATGGCGCCATCTGGTGAGTCTGGCAAGCCACTTCATCTTCTCACCTGTGACTGTTTTGCTGTACTTTTCCTCTCTTTTGGTTCTGTGCACAGATCCGATCAGGATTCTGCCTGGTGGTGGATGATGCAGCGGAAGTGGGGATGTCTGGGATCCTCATCCCCACTTAGCTGATGCTGTGAATGCTGGTGGTCGGTGTGGCGGAGCGTGCATCCTCCTGACGTCATCTGCTCCGTTGTGCTCAGCTTCGTTGCCTCCATGTTGCAGGGTGGTGCTGTTTCTTTCACCCGAGCCGGTGCTGGAAGCAGCGTCATCTGGTCCGGTGTAGTGTTCAGGCAGCAGCCCCCACCTTTTTTCCTCCGTTTCTTGGGAGGAGGCGCGCACGCGGGGACGCGCACTGTACGTTTAGCCTGTCGTCCCCGGCGGCCATTGCTAAGTTGCTACGTTAGCACTGCGCACATGTGGCTCGAAAAATAACGTCCCAAAGTCGGGTTTTACCTTTTATTTTCGTCCAAACAGGCACGTAGAACAAACTTAGTAGTACATTGTTTACACTAGCTACGCGTTTCGAGCCTCTTTGCTCTTCGTCAGGCTAGAATGTACATTTAGTGGAGGAACGGACCCCACAGCCCGTTCGGGCATGTGGGCAGGTGGTGAAAAGAAGGAGCCCCGTCAGAGCGTCAAGATGGCTCCGGTGGGCTCCTCCCCTTCCGTTCCCAAGGCCAATCAGCAGTCAGTAAACATTTATAGGCTATGAAATGCATTATATTAAATGAAACATTAATGCACTCTTCTCAATTGTTACTATTGACCTCTATTCATGGGTGCCCATTGCAGCTTCAACCAGAATATGTGGGCGAACGGAATATTCAACCTGTGAAACTTGTACATACAAAGTAGACGTTACAAGAATTATAATAAAGCACATCACACGACCACCATTAGGAAAGTATAGGGAGGAGTAGACGTCGGAGGACACTCGGAATCAGACCCAGGAGGCACGGGCTGGTAGGGGATTATGGGTTTGGGGCCGCGCACTGACAAAGCAGCACGCGCCAATGCACTGTCCAATCACTGGGTTGAACTCCGAGGCCTCCAACGTCCGCAACCTCCCATAACATCAATACTGTTGTGTACCTTTAGAGATGATAGAGCCGGATTAGGCTTCAAGTAAGTGAAATTATTCAAAACACTGGAATTATGGTTTTTGAATAGCGAACCAGATTAGGCTTCGTGTGATCCAGAACCAAAATAGGATACAAGTACGTACATAACCCCACCAATGTTATGTTTAGGCAAAAAGCACGAGACAGGCTGCAGGTAAGCATATTCCCACACTCAGGTTAGGGTTAGGAATAGATTCACATGTTGACAATACGGTTTCCTTTTGAACTCGATATTGTTAATCAAACTCTAAGTATATCACAGTTTGGATTATACTGAGGAAAGGTGCATTATGACCTTAAACGATGCATTTCTTCTCACAATACGGTTTCCTGTTGAACTCAATATTGTTAATCACACTCAAAGTATATCGCCATTTGGATTATACTGAGGAAAGGTACAGTAGGACCTTTAAACGATGCACTTCTTCTTACAATACGGTTTCCTGTTGAACTCGTAATTGTTATTGGGCAGACATTGTCCCTTCTT
Source organism: Apeltes quadracus (assembly GCA_021346845.1). NCBI lineage: Eukaryota > Metazoa > Chordata > Actinopteri > Perciformes > Gasterosteidae > Apeltes > Apeltes quadracus. Next base: position 9,071 of record JAHWDR010000186.1, read on the forward strand.
GAAGTGTTCAAATGGCGCCATCTGGTGAGTCTGGCAAGCCACTTCATCTTCTCACCTGTGACTGTTTTGCTGTACTTTTCCTCTCTTTTGGTTCTGTGCACAGATCCGATCAGGATTCTGCCTGGTGGTGGATGATGCAGCGGAAGTGGGGATGTCTGGGATCCTCATCCCCACTTAGCTGATGCTGTGAATGCTGGTGGTCGGTGTGGCGGAGCGTGCATCCTCCTGACGTCATCTGCTCCGTTGTGCTCAGCTTCGTTGCCTCCATGTTGCAGGGTGGTGCTGTTTCTTTCACCCGAGCCGGTGCTGGAAGCAGCGTCATCTGGTCCGGTGTAGTGTTCAGGCAGCAGCCCCCACCTTTTTTCCTCCGTTTCTTGGGAGGAGGCGCGCACGCGGGGACGCGCACTGTACGTTTAGCCTGTCGTCCCCGGCGGCCATTGCTAAGTTGCTACGTTAGCACTGCGCACATGTGGCTCGAAAAATAACGTCCCAAAGTCGGGTTTTACCTTTTATTTTCGTCCAAACAGGCACGTAGAACAAACTTAGTAGTACATTGTTTACACTAGCTACGCGTTTCGAGCCTCTTTGCTCTTCGTCAGGCTAGAATGTACATTTAGTGGAGGAACGGACCCCACAGCCCGTTCGGGCATGTGGGCAGGTGGTGAAAAGAAGGAGCCCCGTCAGAGCGTCAAGATGGCTCCGGTGGGCTCCTCCCCTTCCGTTCCCAAGGCCAATCAGCAGTCAGTAAACATTTATAGGCTATGAAATGCATTATATTAAATGAAACATTAATGCACTCTTCTCAATTGTTACTATTGACCTCTATTCATGGGTGCCCATTGCAGCTTCAACCAGAATATGTGGGCGAACGGAATATTCAACCTGTGAAACTTGTACATACAAAGTAGACGTTACAAGAATTATAATAAAGCACATCACACGACCACCATTAGGAAAGTATAGGGAGGAGTAGACGTCGGAGGACACTCGGAATCAGACCCAGGAGGCACGGGCTGGTAGGGGATTATGGGTTTGGGGCCGCGCACTGACAAAGCAGCACGCGCCAATGCACTGTCCAATCACTGGGTTGAACTCCGAGGCCTCCAACGTCCGCAACCTCCCATAACATCAATACTGTTGTGTACCTTTAGAGATGATAGAGCCGGATTAGGCTTCAAGTAAGTGAAATTATTCAAAACACTGGAATTATGGTTTTTGAATAGCGAACCAGATTAGGCTTCGTGTGATCCAGAACCAAAATAGGATACAAGTACGTACATAACCCCACCAATGTTATGTTTAGGCAAAAAGCACGAGACAGGCTGCAGGTAAGCATATTCCCACACTCAGGTTAGGGTTAGGAATAGATTCACATGTTGACAATACGGTTTCCTTTTGAACTCGATATTGTTAATCAAACTCTAAGTATATCACAGTTTGGATTATACTGAGGAAAGGTGCATTATGACCTTAAACGATGCATTTCTTCTCACAATACGGTTTCCTGTTGAACTCAATATTGTTAATCACACTCAAAGTATATCGCCATTTGGATTATACTGAGGAAAGGTACAGTAGGACCTTTAAACGATGCACTTCTTCTTACAATACGGTTTCCTGTTGAACTCGTAATTGTTATTGGGCAGACATTGTCCCTTCTTGAAGTGTTCAAATGGCGCCATCTGGTGAGTCTGGCAAGCCACTTCATCTTCTCACCTGTGACTGTTTTGCTGTACTTTTCCTCTCTTTTGGTTCTGTGCACAGATCCGATCAGGATTCTGCCTTGGTGGTGGATGATGCAGCGGAAGTGGGGATGTCTGGGATCCTCATCCCCACTTAGCTGATGCTGTGAATGCTGGTGGTTCGGTGTGGCGGAGCGTGCATCCATCCTGACGTCATCTGCTCCGTTGTGCTCAGCTTCGTTGCCTCCATGTTGCAGGGTGGTGCTGTTTTCTTTCACCCGAGCCGGTGCTGGAAGCGGCGTCATCTGGTCCGGTGTAGTGTTCAGGCAGCAGCCCCCACCTTTTTTCCTCCGTTTCTTGGGAGGAGGCGCGCACGCGGGGACGCGCACTGTACGTTTAGCCTGTCGTCCCCGGCGGCCATTGCTAAGTTGCTACGTTAGCACTGCGCACATGTGGCTCGAAAAATAACGTCCCAAAGTCGGGTTTTACCTTTTATTTTCGTCCAAACAGGCACGTAGAACAAACTTAGTAGTACATTGTTTACACTAGCTACGCGTTTCGAGCCTCTTTGCTCTTCGTCAGGCTAGAATGTACATTTAGTGGAGGAACGGACCCCACAGCCCGTTCGGGCATGTGGGCAGGTGGTGAAAAGAAGGAGCCCCGTCAGAGCGTCAAGATGGCTCCGGTGGGCTCCTCCCCTTCCGTTCCCAAGGCCAATCAGCAGTCAGTAAACATTTATAGGCTATGAAATGCATTATATTAAATGAAACATTAATGCACTCTTCTCAATTGTTACTATTGACCTCTATTCATGGGTGCCCATTGCAGCTTCAACCAGAATATGTGGGCGAACGGAATATTCAACCTGTGAAACTTGTACATACAAAGTAGACGTTACAAGAATTATAATAAAGCACATCACACGACCACCATTAGGAAAGTATAGGGAGGAGTAGACGTCGGAGGACACTCGGAATCAGACCCAGGAGGCACGGGCTGGTAGGGATTATGGGTTTGGGGCCGCGCACTGACAAAGCAGCACGCGCCAATGCACTGTCCAATCACTGGGTTGAACTCCGAGGCCTCCAACGTCCGCAACCTCCCATAACATCAATACTGTTGTGTACCTTTAGAGATGATAGAGCCGGATTAGGCTTCAAGTAAGTGAAATTATTCAAAACACTGGAATTATGGTTTTTGAATAGCGAACCAGATTAGGCTTCGTGTGATCCAGAACCAAAATAGGATACAAGTACGTACATAACCCCACCAATGTTATGTTTAGGCAAAAAGCACGAGACAGGCTGCAGGTAAGCATATTCCCACACTCAGGTTAGGGTTAGGAATAGATTCACATGTTGACAATACGGTTTCCTTTTGAACTCGATATTGTTAATCAAACTCTAAGTATATCACAGTTTGGATTATACTGAGGAAAGGTGCATTATGACCTTAAACGATGCATTTCTTCTCACAATACGGTTTCCTGTTGAACTCAATATTGTTAATCACACTCAAAGTATATCGCCATTTGGATTATACTGAGGAAAGGTACAGTAGGACCTTTAAACGATGCACTTCTTCTTACAATACGGTTTCCTGTTGAACTCGTAATTGTTATTGGGCAGACATTGTCCCTTCTTGAAGTGTTCAAATGGCGCCATCTGGTGAGTCTGGCAAGCCACTTCATCTTCTCACCTGTGACTGTTTTGCTGTACTTTTCCTCTCTTTTGGTTCTGTGCACAGATCCGATCAGGATTCTGCCTGGTGGTGGATGATGCAGCGGAAGTGGGGATGTCTGGGATCCTCATCCCCACTTAGCTGATGCTGTGAATGCTGGTGGTCGGTGTGGCGGAGCGTGCATCCTCCTGACGTCATCTGCTCCGTTGTGCTCAGCTTCGTTGCCTCCATGTTGCAGGGTGGTGCTGTTTCTTTCACCCGAGCCGGTGCTGGAAGCAGCGTCATCTGGTCCGGTGTAGTGTTCAGGCAGCAGCCCCCACCTTTTTTCCTCCGTTTCTTGGGAGGAGGCGCGCACGCGGGGACGCGCACTGTACGTTTAGCCTGTCGTCCCCGGCGGCCATTGCTAAGTTGCTACGTTAGCACTGCGCACATGTGGCTCGAAAAATAACGTCCCAAAGTCGGGTTTTACCTTTTATTTTCGTCCAAACAGGCACGTAGAACAAACTTAGTAGTACATTGTTTACACTAGCTACGCGTTTCGAGCCTCTTTGCTCTTCGTCAGGCTAGAATGTACATTTAGTGGAGGAACGGACCCCACAGCCCGTTCGGGCATGTGGGCAGGTGGTGAAAAGAAGGAGCCCCGTCAGAGCGTCAAGATGGCTCCGGTGGGCTCCTCCCCTTCCGTTCCCAAGGCCAATCAGCAGTCAGTAAACATTTATAGGCTATGAAATGCATTATATTAAATGAAACATTAATGCACTCTTCTCAATTGTTACTATTGACCTCTATTCATGGGTGCCCATTGCAGCTTCAACCAGAATATGTGGGCGAACGGAATATTCAACCTGTGAAACTTGTACATACAAAGTAGACGTTACAAGAATTATAATAAAGCACATCACACGACCACCATTAGGAAAGTATAGGGAGGAGTAGACGTCGGAGGACACTCGGAATCAGACCCAGGAGGCACGGGCTGGTAGGGGATTATGGGTTTGGGGCCGCGCACTGACAAAGCAGCACGCGCCAATGCACTGTCCAATCACTGGGTTGAACTCCGAGGCCTCCAACGTCCGCAACCTCCCATAACATCAATACTGTTGTGTACCTTTAGAGATGATAGAGCCGGATTAGGCTTCAAGTAAGTGAAATTATTCAAAACACTGGAATTATGGTTTTTGAATAGCGAACCAGATTAGGCTTCGTGTGATCCAGAACCAAAATAGGATACAAGTACGTACATAACCCCACCAATGTTATGTTTAGGCAAAAAGCACGAGACAGGCTGCAGGTAAGCATATTCCCACACTCAGGTTAGGGTTAGGAATAGATTCACATGTTGACAATACGGTTTCCTTTTGAACTCGATATTGTTAATCAAACTCTAAGTATATCACAGTTTGGATTATACTGAGGAAAGGTGCATTATGACCTTAAACGATGCATTTCTTCTCACAATACGGTTTCCTGTTGAACTCAATATTGTTAATCACACTCAAAGTATATCGCCATTTGGATTATACTGAGGAAAGGTACAGTAGGACCTTTAAACGATGCACTTCTTCTTACAATACGGTTTCCTGTTGAACTCGTAATTGTTATTGGGCAGACATTGTCCCTTCTTGAAGTGTTCAAATGGCGCCATCTGGTGAGTCTGGCAAGCCACTTCATCTTCTCACCTGTGACTGTTTTGCTGTACTTTTCCTCTCTTTTGGTTCTGTGCACAGATCCGATCAGGATTCTGCCTGGTGGTGGATGATGCAGCGGAAGTGGGGATGTCTGGGATCCTCATCCCCACTTAGCTGATGCTGTGAATGCTGGTGGTCGGTGTGGCGGAGCGTGCATCCTCCTGACGTCATCTGCTCCGTTGTGCTCAGCTTCGTTGCCTCCATGTTGCAGGGTGGTGCTGTTTCTTTCACCCGAGCCGGTGCTGGAAGCAGCGTCATCTGGTCCGGTGTAGTGTTCAGGCAGCAGCCCCCACCTTTTTTCCTCCGTTTCTTGGGAGGAGGCGCGCACGCGGGGACGCGCACTGTACGTTTAGCCTGTCGTCCCCGGCGGCCATTGCTAAGTTGCTACGTTAGCACTGCGCACAATGTGGCTCGAAAAAATAACGTCCCAAAGTCGGGTTTTACCTTTTATTTTCGTCCAAACAGGCACGTAGAACAAACTTAGTAGTACATTGTTTACACTAGCTACGCGTTTCGAGCCTCTTTGCTCTTCGTCAGGCTAGAATGTACATTTAGTGGAGGAACGGACCCCACAGCCCGTTCGGGCATGTGGGCAGGTGGTGAAAAGAAGGAGCCCCGTCAGAGCGTCAAGATGGCTCCGGTGGGCTCCTCCCCTTCCGTTCCCAAGGCCAATCAGCAGTCAGTAAACATTTATAGGCTATGAAATGCATTATATTAAATGAAACATTAATGCACTCTTCTCAATTGTTACTATTGACCTCTATTCATGGGTGCCCATTGCAGCTTCAACCAGAATATGTGGGCGAACGGAATATTCAACCTGTGAAACTTGTACATACAAAGTAGACGTTACAAGAATTATAATAAAGCACATCACACG
>JAHWDR010000186.1:20000-25000 GCA_021346845.1 Apeltes quadracus
GGGTTAGGGTTAGGGTTAGGGTTAGGGTTAGGGTTAGGGTTAGGGTTAGGGTTAGGGTTAGGGTTAGGGTTAGGGTTAGGGTTAGGGTTAGGGTTAGGGTTAGGGTTAGGGTTAGGGTTAGGGTTAGGGTTAGGGGTTAGGGTTAGGGTTAGGGTTAGGGTTAGGGTTAGGGTTAGGGTTAGGGTTAGGGTTAGGGTTAGGGTTAGGGTTAGGGTTAGGGTTAGGGTTAGGGTTAGGGTTAGGGTTAGGGTTAGGGTTAGGGTTAGGGTTAGGGTTAGGGTTAGGGTTAGGGTTAGGGTTAGGGTTAGGGTTAGGGTTAGGGTTAGGGGTTAGGGTTAGGGTTAGGGTTAGGGTTAGGGTTAGGGTTAGGGTTAGGGTTAGGGTTAGGGTTAGGGTTAGGGTTAGGGTTAGGGTTAGGGTTAGGGTTAGGGTTAGGGTTAGGGTTAGGGTTAGGGTTAGGGTTAGGGTTAGGGTTAGGGTTAGGGTTAGGGTTAGGGTTAGGGTTAGGGTTAGGGTTAGGGTTAGGGTTAGGGTTAGGGTTAGGGTTAGGGTTAGGGTTAGGGGTTAGGGTTAGGGTTAGGGTTAGGGTTAGGGTTAGGGTTAGGGGTTAGGGTTAGGGTTAGGGTTAGGGTTAGGGTTAGGGTTAGGGTTAGGGTTAGGGTTAGGGTTAGGGTTAGGGTTAGGGTTAGGGTTAGGGTTAGGGTTAGGGTTAGGGTTAGGGTTAGGGTTAGGGTTAGGGTTAGGGTTAGGGTTAGGGTTAGGGTTAGGGTTAGGGTTAGGGTTAGGGTTAGGGTTAGGGTTAGGGTTAGGGTTAGGGTTAGGGTTAGGGTTAGGGTTAGGGTTAGGGTTAGGGTTAGGGTTAGGGTTAGGGTTAGGGTTAGGGTTAGGGTTAGGGTTAGGGTTAGGGTTAGGGTTAGGGTTAGGGTTAGGGTTAGGGTTAGGGTTAGGGTTAGGGTTAGGGTTAGGGTTAGGGTTAGGGTTAGGGTTAGGGTTAGGGTTAGGGTTAGGGTTAGGGTTAGGGTTAGGGTTAGGGTTAGGGTTAGGGTTAGGGTTAGGGTTAGGGTTAGGGTTAGGGTTAGGGTTAGGGTTAGGGTTAGGGTTAGGGTTAGGGTTAGGGTTAGGGTTAGGGTTAGGGTTAGGGTTAGGGTTAGGGTTAGGGTTAGGGTTAGGGTTAGGGTTAGGGTTAGGGTTAGGGTTAGGGTTAGGGTTAGGGTTAGGGGTTAGGGTTAGGGTTAGGGTTAGGGTTAGGGTTAGGGTTAGGGTTAGGGTTAGGGTTAGGGTTAGGGTTAGGGTTAGGGTTAGGGTTAGGGTTAGGGTTAGGGTTAGGGTTAGGGTTAGGGTTAGGGTTAGGGTTAGGGTTAGGGTTAGGGTTAGGGTTAGGGTTAGGGTTAGGGTTAGGGTTAGGGTTAGGGTTAGGGTTAGGGTTAGGGTTAGGGTTAGGGTTAGGGTTAGGGTTAGGGTTAGGGTTAGGGTTAGGGTTAGGGTTAGGGTTAGGGTTAGGGTTAGGGTTAGGGTTAGGGGTTAGGGTTAGGGTTAGGGTTAGGGTTAGGGGTTAGGGTTAGGGTTAGGGTTAGGGTTAGGGTTAGGGTTAGGGTTAGGGTTAGGGTTAGGGTTAGGGTTAGGGTTAGGGTTAGGGTTAGGGTTAGGGTTAGGGTTAGGGTTAGGGTTAGGGTTAGGGTTAGGGTTAGGGTTAGGGTTAGGGTTAGGGTTAGGGTTAGGGTTAGGGTTAGGGTTAGGGTTAGGGTTAGGGTTAGGGTTAGGGTTAGGGTTAGGGTTAGGGTTAGGGTTAGGGTTAGGGTTAGGGTTAGGGTTAGGGTTAGGGTTAGGGTTAGGGTTAGGGTTAGGGTTAGGGTTAGGGTTAGGGTTAGGGTTAGGGTTAGGGTTAGGGTTAGGGTTAGGGTTAGGGTTAGGGTTAGGGTTAGGGTTAGGGTTAGGGTTAGGGTTAGGGTTAGGGTTAGGGTTAGGGTTAGGGTTAGGGTTAGGGTTAGGGTTAGGGTTAGGGTTAGGGTTAGGGTTAGGGTTAGGGTTAGGGTTAGGGTTAGGGTTAGGGTTAGGGTTAGGGTTAGGGTTAGGGTTAGGGTTAGGGTTAGGGTTAGGGTTAGGGTTAGGGTTAGGGTTAGGGTTAGGGTTAGGGTTAGGGTTAGGGTTAGGGTTAGGGTTAGGGTTAGGGTTAGGGTTAGGGTTAGGGTTAGGGTTAGGGTTAGGGTTAGGGTTAGGGTTAGGGTTAGGGTTAGGGTTAGGGTTAGGGTTAGGGTTAGGGTTAGGGTTAGGGTTAGGGTTAGGGTTAGGGTTAGGGTTAGGGTTAGGGTTAGGGTTAGGGTTAGGGTTAGGGTTAGGGTTAGGGTTAGGGTTAGGGTTAGGGTTAGGGTTAGGGTTAGGGTTAGGGTTAGGGTTAGGGTTAGGGTTAGGGTTAGGGTTAGGGTTAGGGTTAGGGTTAGGGTTAGGGTTAGGGTTAGGGTTAGGGTTAGGGTTAGGGGTTAGGGTTAGGGTTAGGGTTAGGGTTAGGGTTAGGGTTAGGGTTAGGGTTAGGGTTAGGGTTAGGGTTAGGGTTAGGGTTAGGGTTAGGGTTAGGGTTAGGGTTAGGGTTAGGGTTAGGGTTAGGGTTAGGGTTAGGGTTAGGGTTAGGGTTAGGGTTAGGGTTAGGGTTAGGGTTAGGGTTAGGGTTAGGGTTAGGGTTAGGGTTAGGGTTAGGGTTAGGGTTAGGGTTAGGGTTAGGGTTAGGGTTAGGGTTAGGGTTAGGGTTAGGGTTAGGGTTAGGGTTAGGGTTAGGGTTAGGGTTAGGGTTAGGGTTAGGGTTAGGGTTAGGGTTAGGGTTAGGGTTAGGGTTAGGGTTAGGGTTAGGGTTAGGGTTAGGGTTAGGGTTAGGGTTAGGGTTAGGGTTAGGGTTAGGGTTAGGGTTAGGGTTAGGGTTAGGGTTAGGGTTAGGGTTAGGGTTAGGGTTAGGGTTAGGGTTAGGGTTAGGGTTAGGGTTAGGGTTAGGGTTAGGGTTAGGGTTAGGGTTAGGGTTAGGGTTAGGGTTAGGGTTAGGGTTAGGGTTAGGGTTAGGGTTAGGGTTAGGGTTAGGGTTAGGGTTAGGGTTAGGGTTAGGGTTAGGGTTAGGGTTAGGGTTAGGGTTAGGGTTAGGGTTAGGGTTAGGGTTAGGGTTAGGGTTAGGGTTAGGGTTAGGGTTAGGGTTAGGGTTAGGGTTAGGGTTAGGGTTAGGGTTAGGGTTAGGGTTAGGGTTAGGGTTAGGGTTAGGGTTAGGGTTAGGGTTAGGGTTAGGGTTAGGGTTAGGGTTAGGGTTAGGGTTAGGGTTAGGGTTAGGGTTAGGGTTAGGGTTAGGGTTAGGGTTAGGGTTAGGGTTAGGGTTAGGGTTAGGGTTAGGGTTAGGGTTAGGGTTAGGGTTAGGGTTAGGGTTAGGGTTAGGGTTAGGGTTAGGGTTAGGGTTAGGGTTAGGGTTAGGGTTAGGGTTAGGGTTAGGGTTAGGGTTAGGGTTAGGGTTAGGGTTAGGGTTAGGGTTAGGGTTAGGGTTAGGGTTAGGGTTAGGGTTAGGGTTAGGGTTAGGGTTAGGGTTAGGGTTAGGGTTAGGGTTAGGGTTAGGGTTAGGGTTAGGGTTAGGGTTAGGGTTAGGGTTAGGGTTAGGGTTAGGGTTAGGGTTAGGGTTAGGGTTAGGGTTAGGGTTAGGGTTAGGGTTAGGGTTAGGGTTAGGGTTAGGGTTAGGGTTAGGGTTAGGGTTAGGGTTAGGGTTAGGGTTAGGGTTAGGGTTAGGGTTAGGGTTAGGGTTAGGGTTAGGGTTAGGGTTAGGGTTAGGGTTAGGGTTAGGGTTAGGGTTAGGGTTAGGGTTAGGGTTAGGGTTAGGGTTAGGGTTAGGGTTAGGGTTAGGGTTAGGGTTAGGGTTAGGGTTAGGGTTAGGGTTAGGGTTAGGGTTAGGGTTAGGGTTAGGGTTAGGGTTAGGGTTAGGGTTAGGGTTAGGGGTTAGGGTTAGGGTTAGGGTTAGGGTTAGGGTTAGGGTTAGGGTTAGGGTTAGGGTTAGGGTTAGGGTTAGGGTTAGGGTTAGGGTTAGGGTTAGGGTTAGGGTTAGGGTTAGGGTTAGGGTTAGGGTTAGGGTTAGGGTTAGGGTTAGGGTTAGGGTTAGGGTTAGGGTTAGGGTTAGGGTTAGGGTTAGGGTTAGGGTTAGGGTTAGGGTTAGGGTTAGGGTTAGGGTTAGGGTTAGGGTTAGGGTTAGGGTTAGGGTTAGGGGTTAGGGTTAGGGTTAGGGTTAGGGTTAGGGTTAGGGTTAGGGTTAGGGTTAGGGTTAGGGTTAGGGTTAGGGTTAGGGTTAGGGTTAGGGTTAGGGTTAGGGTTAGGGTTAGGGTTAGGGTTAGGGTTAGGGTTAGGGTTAGGGTTAGGGTTAGGGTTAGGGTTAGGGTTAGGGTTAGGGTTAGGGTTAGGGTTAGGGTTAGGGTTAGGGTTAGGGTTAGGGTTAGGGTTAGGGTTAGGGTTAGGGTTAGGGTTAGGGTTAGGGTTAGGGTTAGGGTTAGGGTTAGGGTTAGGGTTAGGGTTAGGGTTAGGGTTAGGGTTAGGGTTAGGGTTAGGGTTAGGGTTAGGGTTAGGGTTAGGGTTAGGGTTAGGGTTAGGGTTAGGGTTAGGGTTAGGGTTAGGGTTAGGGTTAGGGTTAGGGTTAGGGGTTAGGGTTAGGGTTAGGGTTAGGGTTAGGGTTAGGGTTAGGGTTAGGGTTAGGGTTAGGGTTAGGGTTAGGGTTAGGGTTAGGGTTAGGGTTAGGGTTAGGGTTAGGGTTAGGGTTAGGGTTAGGGTTAGGGTTAGGGTTAGGGTTAGGGTTAGGGTTAGGGTTAGGGTTAGGGTTAGGGTTAGGGTTAGGGTTAGGGTTAGGGTTAGGGTTAGGGTTAGGGTTAGGGTTAGGGTTAGGGTTAGGGTTAGGGTTAGGGTTAGGGTTAGGGTTAGGGTTAGGGTTAGGGTTAGGGTTAGGGTTAGGGTTAGGGTTAGGGTTAGGGGTTAGGGTTAGGGTTAGGGTTAGGGTTAGG
>JAHWDR010000186.1:27500-29757 GCA_021346845.1 Apeltes quadracus
TAGGGTTAGGGTTAGGGTTAGGGTTAGGGTTAGGGTTAGGGTTAGGGTTAGGGTTAGGGTTAGGGTTAGGGTTAGGGTTAGGGTTAGGGTTAGGGTTAGGGTTAGGGTTAGGGTTAGGGTTAGGGTTAGGGTTAGGGTTAGGGTTAGGGTTAGGGTTAGGGTTAGGGTTAGGGTTAGGGTTAGGGTTAGGGTTAGGGTTAGGGTTAGGGTTAGGGTTAGGGTTAGGGTTAGGGTTAGGGTTAGGGTTAGGGTTAGGGTTAGGGTTAGGGTTAGGGTTAGGGTTAGGGTTAGGGTTAGGGTTAGGGTTAGGGTTAGGGTTAGGGTTAGGGTTAGGGTTAGGGTTAGGGTTAGGGTTAGGGTTAGGGTTAGGGTTAGGGTTAGGGTTAGGGTTAGGGTTAGGGTTAGGGTTAGGGTTAGGGTTAGGGTTAGGGTTAGGGTTAGGGTTAGGGTTAGGGTTAGGGTTAGGGTTAGGGTTAGGGTTAGGGTTAGGGTTAGGGTTAGGGTTAGGGTTAGGGTTAGGGTTAGGGTTAGGGTTAGGGTTAGGGTTAGGGTTAGGGTTAGGGTTAGGGTTAGGGTTAGGGTTAGGGTTAGGGTTAGGGTTAGGGTTAGGGTTAGGGTTAGGGTTAGGGTTAGGGTTAGGGTTAGGGTTAGGGTTAGGGTTAGGGTTAGGGTTAGGGTTAGGGTTAGGGTTAGGGTTAGGGTTAGGGTTAGGGTTAGGGTTAGGGTTAGGGTTAGGGTTAGGGTTAGGGTTAGGGTTAGGGTTAGGGTTAGGGTTAGGGTTAGGGTTAGGGTTAGGGTTAGGGGTTAGGGTTAGGGTTAGGGTTAGGGTTAGGGTTAGGGTTAGGGTTAGGGTTAGGGTTAGGGTTAGGGTTAGGGTTAGGGTTAGGGTTAGGGTTAGGGTTAGGGTTAGGGTTAGGGTTAGGGTTAGGGTTAGGGTTAGGGTTAGGGTTAGGGTTAGGGTTAGGGTTAGGGTTAGGGTTAGGGTTAGGGTTAGGGTTAGGGTTAGGGTTAGGGTTAGGGTTAGGGTTAGGGTTAGGGTTAGGGTTAGGGTTAGGGTTAGGGTTAGGGTTAGGGTTAGGGTTAGGGTTAGGGTTAGGGTTAGGGTTAGGGTTAGGGTTAGGGTTAGGGTTAGGGTTAGGGTTAGGGTTAGGGTTAGGGTTAGGGTTAGGGTTAGGGTTAGGGTTAGGGTTAGGGTTAGGGTTAGGGTTAGGGTTAGGGTTAGGGTTAGGGTTAGGGTTAGGGTTAGGGTTAGGGTTAGGGTTAGGGTTAGGGTTAGGGTTAGGGTTAGGGTTAGGGTTAGGGTTAGGGTTAGGGTTAGGGTTAGGGTTAGGGTTAGGGTTAGGGTTAGGGTTAGGGTTAGGGTTAGGGTTAGGGTTAGGGTTAGGGTTAGGGTTAGGGTTAGGGTTAGGGTTAGGGTTAGGGTTAGGGTTAGGGTTAGGGTTAGGGTTAGGGTTAGGGTTAGGGTTAGGGTTAGGGTTAGGGTTAGGGTTAGGGTTAGGGTTAGGGTTAGGGTTAGGGTTAGGGTTAGGGTTAGGGTTAGGGTTAGGGTTAGGGTTAGGGTTAGGGTTAGGGTTAGGGTTAGGGTTAGGGTTAGGGTTAGGGGTTAGGGTTAGGGTTAGGGTTAGGGTTAGGGTTAGGGTTAGGGTTAGGGTTAGGGTTAGGGTTAGGGTTAGGGTTAGGGTTAGGGTTAGGGTTAGGGTTAGGGTTAGGGTTAGGGTTAGGGTTAGGGTTAGGGTTAGGGTTAGGGTTAGGGTTAGGGGTTAGGGTTAGGGTTAGGGTTAGGGTTAGGGTTAGGGTTAGGGTTAGGGTTAGGGTTAGGGTTAGGGTTAGGGTTAGGGTTAGGGTTAGGGTTAGGGTTAGGGTTAGGGTTAGGGTTAGGGTTAGGGTTAGGGTTAGGGTTAGGGTTAGGGTTAGGGTTAGGGTTAGGGTTAGGGTTAGGGTTAGGGTTAGGGTTAGGGTTAGGGTTAGGGTTAGGGTTAGGGTTAGGGTTAGGGTTAGGGTTAGGGTTAGGGTTAGGGTTAGGGTTAGGGTTAGGGTTAGGGTTAGGGTTAGGGTTAGGGTTAGGGTTAGGGTTAGGGTTAGGGTTAGGGTTAGGGTTAGGGTTAGGGTTAGGGTTAGGGTTAGGGTTAGGGTTAGGGTTAGGGTTAGGGTTAGGGTTAGGGTTAGGGTTAGGGTTAGGGTTAGGGTTAGGGTTAGGGTTAGGGTTAGGGTTAGGGTTAGGGTTAGGGTTAGGGTTAGGGTTAGGGTTAGGGTTAGG
>JAHWDR010000187.1:0-29714 GCA_021346845.1 Apeltes quadracus
AACATGTAGAAATGTTCTATCGTGAGGTCACGTCTCTAAGGGAACAGAACATGGAGCATAGAACATGTAGAAATGTTCTATCGTGAGGTCACGTCTCTAAGGGAACAGAACATGGAGCATAGAACATGTAGAAATGTTCTATCGTGAGGTCACGTCTCTAAGGGAACAGAACATGGAGCATAGAACATGTAGAAATGTTCTATCGTGAGGTCACGTCTCTAAGGGAACAGAACATGGAGCATAGAACATGTAGAAATGTTCTATCGTGAGGTCACGTCTCTAAGGGAACAGAACATGGAGCATAGAACATGTAGAAATGTTCTATCGTGAGGCCACGTCTCTAAGGGAACAGAACATGGAGCATAGAACATGTAGAAATGTTCTATCGTGAGGTCACGTCTCTAAGGGAACAGAACATGGAGCATAGAACATGTAGAAATGTTCTATCGTGAGGTCACGTCTCTAAGGGAACAGAACATGGAGCATAGAACATGTAGAAATGTTCTATCGTGAGGTCACGTCTCTAAGGGAACAGAACATGGAGCATAGAACATGTAGAAATGTTCTATCGTGAGGTCACGTCTCTAAGGGAACAGAACATGGAGCATAGAACATGTAGAAATGTTCTATCGTGAGGTCACGTCTCTAAGGGAACAGAACATGGAGCATAGAACATGTAGAAATGTTCTATCGTGAGGTCACGTCTCTAAGGGAACAGAACATGGAGCATAGAACATGTAGAAATGTTCTATCGTGAGGTCACGTCTCTAAGGGAACAGAACATGGAGCATAGAACATGTAGAAATGTCTATCGTGAGGTCACGTCTCTAAGGGAACAGAACATGGAGCATAGAACATGTAGAAATGTTCTATCGTGAGGTCACGTCTCTAAGGGAACAGAACATGGAGCATAGAACATGTAGAAATGTTCTATCGTGAGGTCACGTCTCTAAGGGAACAGAACATGGAGCATAGAACATGTAGAAATGTTCTATCGTGAGGTCACGTCTCTAAGGGAACAGAACATGGAGCATAGAACATGTAGAAATGTTCTATCGTGAGGTCACGTCTCTAAGGGAACAGAACATGGAGAATAGAACATGTAGAAATGTTCTATCGTGAGGCCACGTCTCTAAGGGAACAGAACATGGAGCATAGAACTATCGTGAGGTCACGTCTCTAAGGGAACAGAACATGGAGCATAGAACATGTAGAAATGTTCTATCGTGAGGCCACGTCTCTAAGGGAACAGAACATGGAGCATAGAACATGTAGAAATGTTCTATCGTGAGGTCACGTCTCTAAGGGAACAGAACATGGAGCATAGAACATGTAGAAATGTTCTATCGTGAGGTCACGTCTCTAAGGGAACAGAACATGGAGCATAGAACATGTAGAAATGTTCTATCGTGAGGTCACGTCTCTAAGGGAACAGAACATGGAGCATAGAACATGTAGAAATGTTCTATCGTGAGGTCACGTCTCTAAGGGAACAGAACATGGAGCATAGAACATGTAGAAATGTTCTATCGTGAGGTCACGTCTCTAAGGGAACAGAACATGGAGCATAGAACATGTAGAAATGTTCTATCGTGAGGTCACGTCTCTAAGGGAACAGAACATGGAGCATAGAACATGTAGAAATGTTCTATCGTGAGGTCACGTCTCTAAGGGAACAGAACATGGAGCATAGAACATGTAGAAATGTTCTATCGTGAGGCCACGTCTCTAAGGGAACAGAACATGGAGCATAGAACATGTAGAAATGTTCTATCGTGAGGTCACGTCTCTAAGGGAACAGAACATGGAGCATAGAACATGTAGAAATGTTCTATCGTGAGGTCACGTCTCTAAGGGAACAGAACATGGAGCATAGAACATGTAGAAATGTTCTATCGTGAGGTCACGTCTCTAAGGGAACAGAACATGGAGCATAGAACATGTAGAAATGTTCTATCGTGAGGTCACGTCTCTAAGGGAACAGAACATGGAGCATAGAACATGTAGAAATGTTCTATCGTGAGGCCACGTCTCTAAGGGAACAGAACATGGAGCATAGAACATGTAGAAATGTTCATCGTGAGGTCACGTCTCTAAGGGAACAGAACATGGAGCATAGAACATGTAGAAATGTTCTATCGTGAGGTCACGTCTCTAAGGGAACAGAACATGGAGCATAGAACATGTAGAAATGTTCTATCGTGAGGTCACGTCTCTAAGGGAACAGAACATGGAGCATAGAACATGTAGAAATGTTCTATCGTGAGGCCACGTCTCTAAGGGAACAGAACATGGAGCATAGAACATGTAGAAATGTTCTATCGTGAGGTCACGTCTCTAAGGGAACAGAACATGGAGCATAGAACATTTCTAATGTTCTATCGTGAGGCCACGTCTCTAAGGGAACAGAACATGGAGCATAGAACATTTCTACATGTTCTATCGTGAGGTCACGTCTCTAAGGGAACAGAACATGAGCATAGAACATAGTTTATCGTGAGGTCACGTCTCTAAGGGAACAGAACATGGAGCATAGAACATGTAGAAATGTTCTATCGTGAGGTCACGTCTCTAAGGGAACAGAACATGGAGCATAGAACATGTAGAAATGTTCTATCGTGAGGTCACGTCTCTAAGGGAACAGAACATGGAGCATAGAACATGTAGAAATGTTCTATCGTGAGGTCACGTCTCTAAGGGAACAGAACATGGAGCATAGAACATGTAGAAATGTTCTATCGTGAGGTCACGTCTCTAAGGGAACAGAACATGGAGCATAGAACATGTAGAAATGTTCTATCGTGAGGCCACGTCTCTAAGGGAACAGAACATGGAGCATATATCGTGAGGTCACGTCTCTAAGGGAACAGAACATGGAGCATAGAACATGTAGAAATGTTCTATCGTGAGGCCACGTCTCTAAGGGAACAGAACATGGAGCATAGAACATGTAGAAATGTTCTATCGTGAGGTCACGTCTCTAAGGGAACAGAACATGGAGCATAGAACATGTAGAAATGTTCTATCGTGAGGCCACGTCTCTAAGGGAACAGAACATGGAGCATAGAACATGTAGAAATGTTCTATCGTGAGGCCACGTCTCTAAGGGAACAGAACATGGAGCATAGAACATGTAGAAATGTTCTATCGTGAGGTCACGTCTCTAAGGGAACAGAACATGGAGCATAGAACATGTAGAAATGTTCTATCGTGAGGTCACGTCTCTAAGGGAACAGAACATGGAGCATAGAACATGTAGAAATGTTCTATCGTGAGGCCACGTCTCTAAGGGAACAGAACATGGAGCATAGAACATGTAGAAATGTTCTATCGTGAGGTCACGTCTCTAAGGGAACAGAACATGGAGCATAGAACATGTAGAAATGTTCTATCGTGAGGCCACGTCTCTAAGGGAACAGAACATGGAGCATAGAACATGTAGAAATGTTCTATCGTGAGGTCACGTCTCTAAGGGAACAGAACATGGAGCATAGAACATGTAGAAATGTTCTATCGTGAGGTCACGTCTCTAAGGGAACAGAACATGGAGCATAGAACATGTAGAAATGTTCTATCGTGAGGTCACGTCTCTAAGGGAACAGAACATGGAGCATAGAACATGTAGAAATGTTCTATCGTGAGGCCACGTCTCTAAGGGAACAGAACATGGAGCATAGAACATGTAGAAATGTTCTATCGTGAGGTCACGTCTCTAAGGGAACAGAACATGGAGCATAGAACATGTAGAAATGTTCTATCGTGAGGTCACGTCTCTAAGGGAACAGAACATGGAGCATAGAACATGTAGAAATGTTCTATCGTGAGGTCACGTCTCTAAGGGAACAGAACATGGAGCATAGAACATGTAGAAATGTTCTATCGTGAGGCCACGTCTCTAAGGGAACAGAACATGGAGCATATATCGTGAGGTCACGTCTCTAAGGGAACAGAACATGGAGCATAGAACATGTAGAAATGTTCTATCGTGAGGTCACGTCTCTAAGGGAACAGAACATGGAGCATAGAACATGTAGAAATGTTCTATCGTGAGGTCACGTCTCTAAGGGAACAGAACATGGAGCATAGAACATGTAGAAATGTTCTATCGTGAGGCCACGTCTCTAAGGGAACAGAACATGGAGCATAGAACATGTAGAAATGTTCTATCGTGAGGTCACGTCTCTAAGGGAACAGAACATGGAGCATAGAACATGTAGAAATGTTCTATCGTGAGGCCACGTCTCTAAGGGAACAGAACATGGAGCATAGAACATGTAGAAATGTTCTATCGTGAGGTCACGTCTCTAAGGGAACAGAACATGGAGCATAGAACATGTAGAAATGTTCTATCGTGAGGCCACGTCTCTAAGGGAACAGAACATGGAGCATAGAACATGTAGAAATGTTCTATCGTGAGGTCACGTCTCTAAGGGAACAGAACATGGAGCATATATCGTGAGGTCACGTCTCTAAGGGAACAGAACATGGAGCATAGAACATGTAGAAATGTTCTATCGTGAGGTCACGTCTCTAAGGGAACAGAACATGGAGCATATAACATGTAGAAATGTTCTATCGTGAGGTCACGTCTCTAAGGGAACAGAACATGGAGCATAGAACATGTAGAAATGTTCTATCGTGAGGTCACGTCTCTAAGGGAACAGAACATGGAGCATAGAACATGTAGAAATGTTCTATCGTGAGGTCACGTCTCTAAGGGAACAGAACATGGAGCATAGAACATGTAGAAATTTCTATCGTGAGGCCACTCTCTAAGGGAACAGAACATGGAGCATATATCGTGAGGTCACGTCTCTAAGGGAACAGAACATGGAGCATAGAACATGTAGAAATGTTCTATCGTGAGGCCACGTCTCTAAGGGAACAGAACATGGAGCATAGAACATGTAGAAATGTTCTATCGTGAGGTCACGTCTCTAAGGGAACAGAACATGGAGCATAGAACATGTAGAAATGTTCTATCGTGAGGTCACGTCTCTAAGGGAACAGAACATGGAGCATAGAACATGTAGAAATGTTCTATCGTGAGGCCACGTCTCTAAGGGAACAGAACATGGAGCATAGAACATGTAGAAATGTTCTATCGTGAGGTCACGTCTCTAAGGGAACAGAACATGGAGCATAGAACATGTAGAAATGTTCTATCGTGAGGTCACGTCTCTAAGGGAACAGAACATGGAGCATAGAACATGTAGAAATGTTCTATCGTGAGGTCACGTCTCTAAGGGAACAGAACATGGAGCATAGAACATGTAGAAATGTTCTATCGTGAGGTCACGTCTCTAAGGGAACAGAACATGGAGCATAGAACATGTAGAAATGTTCTATCGTGAGGTCACGTCTCTAAGGGAACAGAACATGGAGCATAGAACATGTAGAAATGTTCTATCGTGAGGTCACGTCTCTAAGGGAACAGAACATGGAGCATAGAACATGTAGAAATGTTCTATCGTGAGGTCACGTCTCTAAGGGAACAGAACATGGAGCATAGAACATGTAGAAATGTTCTATCGTGAGGTCACGTCTCTAAGGGAACAGAACATGGAGCATAGAACATGTAGAAATGTTCTATCGTGAGGCCACGTCTCTAAGGGAACAGAACATGGAGCATAGAACATGTAGAAATGTTCTATCGTGAGGTCACGTCTCTAAGGGAACAGAACATGGAGCATAGAACATGTAGAAATGTTCTATCGTGAGGTCACGTCTCTAAGGGAACAGAACATGGAGCATAGAACATGTAGAAATGTTCTATCGTGAGGTCACGTCTCTAAGGGAACAGAACATGGAGCATAGAACATGTAGAAATGTTCTATCGTGAGGTCACGTCTCTAAGGGAACAGAACATGGAGCATAGAACATGTAGAAATGTTCTATCGTGAGGTCACGTCTCTAAGGGAACAGAACATGGAGCATAGAACATGTAGAAATGTTCTATCGTGAGGTCACGTCTCTAAGGGAACAGAACATGGAGCATAGAACATGTAGAAATGTTCTATCGTGAGGCCACGTCTCTAAGGGAACAGAACATGGAGCATAGAACATGTAGAAATGTTCTATCGTGAGGTCACGTCTCTAAGGGAACAGAACATGGAGCATAGAACATGTAGAAATGTTCTATCGTGAGGCCACGTCTCTAAGGGAACAGAACATGGAGCATAGAACATGTAGAAATGTTCTATCGTGAGGTCACGTCTCTAAGGGAACAGAACATGGAGCATAGAACATGTCTAATGTTCTATCGTGAGGCCACGTCTCTAAGGGAACAGAACATGGAGCATAGAACATGTAGAAATGTTCTATCGTGAGGTCACGTCTCTAAGGGAACAGAACATGGAGCATAGAACATGTAGAAATGTTCTATCGTGAGGTCACGTCTCTAAGGGAACAGAACATGGAGCATAGAACATGTAGAAATGTTCTATCGTGAGGCCACGTCTCTAAGGGAACAGAACATGGAGCATAGACATGTGAAATGTCTATCGTGAGGTCACGTCTCTAAGGGAACAGAACATGGAGCATAGAACATGTAGAAATGTTCTATCGTGAGGTCACGTCTCTAAGGGAACAGAACATGGAGCATAGAACATGTAGAAATGTTCTATCGTGAGGTCACGTCTCTAAGGGAACAGAACATGGAGCATAGAACATGTAGAAATGTTCTATCGTGAGGTCACGTCTCTAAGGGAACAGAACATGGAGCATAGAACATGTAGAAATGTTCTATCGTGAGGTCACGTCTCTAAGGGAACAGAACATGGAGCATAGAACATGTAGAAATGTTCTATCGTGAGGTCACGTCTCTAAGGGAACAGAACATGGAGCATAGAACATGTAGAAATGTTCTATCGTGAGGTCACGTCTCTAAGGGAACAGAACATGGAGCATAGAACATGTAGAAATGTTCTATCGTGAGGTCACGTCTCTAAGGGAACAGAACATGGAGCATAGAACATGTAGAAATGTTCTATCGTGAGGTCACGTCTCTAAGGGAACAGAACATGGAGCATAGAACATGTAGAAATGTTCTATCGTGAGGCCACGTCTCTAAGGGAACAGAACATGGAGCATAGAACATGTAGAAATGTTCTATCGTGAGGTCACGTCTCTAAGGGAACAGAACATGGAGCATAGAACATGTAGAAATGTTCTACGTGAGGCCACGTCTCTAAGGGAACAGAACATGGAGCATAGAACATGTAGAAATGTTCTATCGTGAGGTCACGTCTCTAAGGGAACAGAACATGGAGCATAGAACATGTAGAAATGTTCTATCGTGAGGTCACGTCTCTAAGGGAACAGAACATGGAGCATAGAACATGTAGAAATGTTCTATCGTGAGGTCACGTCTCTAAGGGAACAGAACATGGAGCATAGAACATGTAGAAATGTTCTATCGTGAGGTCACGTCTCTAAGGGAACAGAACATGGAGCATAGAACATGTAGAAATCTTCTATCGTGAGGCCACATCTCTAAGGGAACAGAACATGGAGCATATATATCGTGAGGTCACGTCTCTAAGGGAACAGAACATGGAGCATAGAACATGTAGAAATGTTCTATCGTGAGGTCACGTCTCTAAGGGAACAGAACATGGAGCATAGAACATGTAGAAATGTTCTATCGTGAGGTCACGTCTCTAAGGGAACAGAACATGGAGCATAGAACATGTAGAAATGTTCTATCGTGAGGTCACGTCTCTAAGGGAACAGAACATGGAGCATAGAACATGTAGAAATGTTCTATCGTGAGGTCACGTCTCTAAGGGAACAGAACATGGAGCATAGAACATGTAGAAATGTTCTATCGTGAGGTCACGTCTCTAAGGGAACAGAACATGGAGCATAGAACATGTAGAAATGTTCTATCGTGAGGTCACGTCTCTAAGGGAACAGAACATGGAGCATAGAACATGTAGAAATGTTCTATCGTGAGGTCACGTCTCTAAGGGAACAGAACATGGAGCATAGAACATGTAGAAATGTTCTATCGTGAGGTCACGTCTCTAAGGGAACAGAACATGGAGCATAGAACATGTAGAAATGTTCTATCGTGAGGTCACGTCTCTAAGGGAACAGAACATGGAGCATAGAACATGTAGAAATGTTCTATCGTGAGGTCACGTCTCTAAGGGAACAGAACATGGAGCATAGAACATGTAGAAATGTTCTATCGTGAGGTCACGTCTCTAAGGGAACAGAACATGGAGCATAGAACATGTAGAAATGTTCTATCGTGAGGTCACGTCTCTAAGGGAACAGAACATGGAGCATAGAACATGTAGAAATGTTCTATCGTGAGGCCACGTCTCTAAGGGAACAGAACATGGAGCATAGAACATGTAGAAATGTTCTATCGTGAGGTCACGTCTCTAAGGGAACAGAACATGGAGCATAGAACATGTAGAAATGTTCTATCGTGAGGTCACGTCTCTAAGGGAACAGAACATGGAGCATAGAACATGTAGAAATGTTCTATCGTGAGGTCACGTCTCTAAGGGAACAGAACATGGAGCATAGACATGTGAAAGTCTCGTGAGGTCACGTCTCTAAGGGAACAGAACATGGAGCATAGAACATGTAGAAATGTTCTATCGTGAGGTCACGTCTCTAAGGGAACAGAACATGGAGCATAGAACATGTAGAAATGTTCTATCGTGAGGTCACGTCTCTAAGGGAACAGAACATGGAGCATAGAACATGTAGAAATGTTCTATCGTGAGGTCACGTCTCTAAGGGAACAGAACATGGAGCATAGAACATGTAGAAATGTTCTATCGTGAGGTCACGTCTCTAAGGGAACAGAACATGGAGCATAGAACATGTAGAAATGTTCTATCGTGAGGCCACGTCTCTAAGGGAACAGAACATGGAGCATAGAACATGTAGAAATGTTCTATCGTGAGGTCACGTCTCTAAGGGAACAGAACATGGAGCATAGAACATGTAGAAATGTTCTATCGTGAGGTCACGTCTCTAAGGGAACAGAACATGGAGCATAGAACATGTAGAAATGTTCTATCGTGAGGTCACGTCTCTAAGGGAACAGAACATGGAGCATAGAACATGTAGAAATGTTCTATCGTGAGGTCACGTCTCTAAGGGGAACAGAACATGGAGCATAGAACATGTAGAAATGTTCTATCGTGAGGTCACGTCTCTAAGGGAACAGAACATGGAGCATAGAACATGTAGAAATGTTCTATCGTGAGGTCACGTCTCTAAGGGAACAGAACATGGAGCATAGAACATGTAGAAATGTTCTATCGTGAGGCCACGTCTCTAAGGGAACAGAACATGGAGCATAGAACATGTAGAAATGTTCTATCGTGAGGTCACGTCTCTAAGGGAACAGAACATGGAGCATAGAACATGTAGAAATGTTCTATCGTGAGGCCACGTCTCTAAGGGAACAGAACATGGAGCATAGAACATGTAGAAATGTTCTATCGTGAGGTCACGTCTCTAAGGGAACAGAACATGGAGCATAGAACATGTAGACATGTTCTATCGTGAGGCCACGTCTCTAAGGGAACAGAACATGGAGCATAGAACATGTAGAAATGTTCTATCGTGAGGTCACGTCTCTAAGGGAACAGAACATGGAGCATAGAACATGTAGAAATGTTCTATCGTGAGGTCACGTCTCTAAGGGAACAGAACATGGAGCATAGAACATGTAGAAATGTTCTATCGTGAGGTCACGTCTCTAAGGGAACAGAACATGGAGCATGACATTAAAAGTCTACGTGAGGTCACGTCTCTAAGGGAACAGAACATGGAGCATAGAACATGTAGAAATGTTCTATCGTGAGGTCACGTCTCTAAGGGAACAGAACATGGAGCATAGAACATGTAGAAATGTTCTATCGTGAGGTCACGTCTCTAAGGGAACAGAACATGGAGCATAGAACATGTAGAAATGTTCTATCGTGAGGCCACGTCTCTAAGGGAACAGAACATGGAGCATAGAACATGTAGAAATGTTCTATCGTGAGGTCACGTCTCTAAGGGAACAGAACATGGAGCATAGAACATGTAGAAATGTTCTATCGTGAGGCCACGTCTCTAAGGGAACAGAACATGGAGCATAGAACATGTAGAAATGTTCTATCGTGAGGTCACGTCTCTAAGGGAACAGAACATGAGAGCATATATCGTGAGGTCACGTCTCTAAGGGAACAGAACATGGAGCATAGAACATGTAGAAATGTTCTATCGTGAGGTCACGTCTCTAAGGGAACAGAACATGGAGCATAGAACATGTAGAAATGTTCTATCGTGAGGTCACGTCTCTAAGGGAACAGAACATGGAGCATAGAACATGTAGAAATGTTCTATCGTGAGGTCACGTCTCTAAGGGAACAGAACATGGAGCATAGAACATGTAGAAATGTTCTATCGTGAGGTCACGTCTCTAAGGGAACAGAACATGGAGCATAGAACATGTAGAAATGTTCTATCGTGAGGTCACGTCTCTAAGGGAACAGAACATGGAGCATAGAACATGTAGAAATGTTCTATCGTGAGGCCACGTCTCTAAGGGAACAGAACATGGAGCATATATCGTGAGGTCACGTCTCTAAGGGAACAGAACATGGAGCATAGAACATGTAGAAATGTTCTATCGTGAGGCCACGTCTCTAAGGGAACAGAACATGGAGCATAGAACATGTAGAAATGTTCTATCGTGAGGTCACGTCTCTAAGGGAACAGAACATGGAGCATAGAACATGTAGAAATGTTCTATCGTGAGGTCACGTCTCTAAGGGAACAGAACATGGAGCATAGAACATGTAGAAATGTTCTATCGTGAGGTCACGTCTCTAAGGGAACAGAACATGGAGCATAGAACATGTAGAAATGTTCTATCGTGAGGTCACGTCTCTAAGGGAACAGAACATGGAGCATAGAACATGTAGAAATGTTCTATCGTGAGGTCACGTCTCTAAGGGAACAGAACATGGAGCATAGAACATGTAGAAATGTTCTATCGTGAGGTCACGTCTCTAAGGGAACAGAACATGGAGCATAGAACATGTAGAAATGTTCTATCGTGAGGTCACGTCTCTAAGGGAACAGAACATGGAGCATAGAACATGTAGAAATGTTCTATCGTGAGGCCACGTCTCTAAGGGAACAGAACATGGAGCATATATCGTGAGGTCACGTCTCTAAGGGAACAGAACATGGAGCATAGAACATGTAGAAATGTTCTATCGTGAGGTCACGTCTCTAAGGGAACAGAACATGGAGCATAGAACATGTAGAAATGTTCTATCGTGAGGTCACGTCTCTAAGGGAACAGAACATGGAGCATAGAACATGTAGAAATGTTCTATCGTGAGGTCACGTCTCTAAGGGAACAGAACATGGAGCATAGAACATGTAGAAATGTTCTATCGTGAGGTCACGTCTCTAAGGGAACAGAACATGGAGCATAGAACATGTAGAAATGTTCTATCGTGAGGCCACGTCTCTAAGGGAACAGAACATGGAGCATAGAACATGTAGAAATGTTCTATCGTGAGGTCACGTCTCTAAGGGAACAGAACATGGAGCATAGAACATGTAGAAATGTTCTATCGTGAGGTCACGTCTCTAAGGGAACAGAACATGGAGCATAGAACATGTAGAAATGTTCTATCGTGAGGTCACGTCTCTAAGGGAACAGAACATGGAGCATATATCGTGAGGTCACGTCTCTAAGGGAACAGAACATGGAGCATAGAACATGTAGAAATGTTCTATCGTGAGGTCACGTCTCTAAGGGAACAGAACATGGAGCATAGAACATGTAGAAATGTTCTATCGTGAGGCCACGTCTCTAAGGGAACAGAACATGGAGCATAGACATGTAGAAATGTTCATCGTGAGGTCACGTCTCTAAGGGAACAGAACATGGAGCATAGAACATGTAGAAATGTTCTATCGTGAGGTCACGTCTCTAAGGGAACAGAACATGGAGCATAGAACATGTAGAAATGTTCTATCGTGAGGCCACGTCTCTAAGGGAACAGAACATGGAGCATAGAACATGTAGAAATGTTCTATCGTGAGGTCACGTCTCTAAGGGAACAGAACATGGAGCATAGAACATGTAGAAATGTTCTATCGTGAGGCCACGTCTCTAAGGGAACAGAACATGGAGCATAGAACATGTAGAAATGTTCTATCGTGAGGCCACGTCTCTAAGGGAACAGAACATGGAGCATAGAACATGTAGAAATGTTCTATCGTGAGGTCACGTCTCTAAGGGAACAGAACATGGAGCATAGAACATGTAGAAATGTTCTATCGTGAGGTCACGTCTCTAAGGGAACAGAACATGGAGCATAGAACATGTAGAAATGTTCTATCGTGAGGTCACGTCTCTAAGGGAACAGAACATGGAGCATAGAACATGTAGAAATGTTCTATCGTGAGGTCACGTCTCTAAGGGAACAGAACATGGAGCATAGAACATGTAGAAATGTTCTATCGTGAGGTCACGTCTCTAAGGGAACAGAACATGGAGCATAGAACATGTAGAAATGTTCTATCGTGAGGCCACGTCTCTAAGGGAACAGAACATGGAGCATAGAACATGTAGAAATGTTCTATCGTGAGGTCACGTCTCTAAGGGAACAGAACATGGAGCATAGAACATGTAGAAATGTTCTATCGTGAGGTCACGTCTCTAAGGGAACAGAACATGGAGCATAGAACATGTAGAAATGTTCTATCGTGAGGTCACGTCTCTAAGGGAACAGAACATGGAGCATAGACATGTAGAAATGTTCTATCGTGAGGTCACGTCTCTAAGGGAACAGAACATGGAGCATAGAACATGTAGAAATGTTCTATCGTGAGGTCACGTCTCTAAGGGAACAGAACATGGAGCATAGAACATGTAGAAATGTTCTATCGTGAGGTCACGTCTCTAAGGGAACAGAACATGGAGCATAGAACATGTAGAAATGTTCTATCGTGAGGTCACGTCTCTAAGGGAACAGAACATGGAGCATAGAACATGTAGAAATGTTCTATCGTGAGGTCACGTCTCTAAGGGAACAGAACATGGAGCATAGAACATGTAGAAATGTTCTATCGTGAGGCCACGTCTCTAAGGGAACAGAACATGGAGCATAGAACATGTAGAAATGTTCTATCGTGAGGCCACGTCTCTAAGGGAACAGAACATGGAGCATAGAACATGTAGAAATGTTCTATCGTGAGGTCACGTCTCTAAGGGAACAGAACATGGAGCATAGAACATGTAGAAATGTTCTATCGTGAGGTCACGTCTCTAAGGGAACAGAACATGGAGCATAGAACATGTAGAAATGTTCTATCGTGAGGTCACGTCTCTAAGGGAACAGAACATGGAGCATAGAACATGTAGAAATGTTCTATCGTGAGGTCACGTCTCTAAGGGAACAGAACATGGAGCATAGAACATGTAGAAATGTTCTATCGTGAGGTCACGTCTCTAAGGGAACAGAACATGGAGCATAGAACATGTAGAAATGTTCTATCGTGAGGCCACGTCTCTAAGGGAACAGAACATGGAGCATAGAACATGTAGAAATGTTCTATCGTGAGGTCACGTCTCTAAGGGAACAGAACATGGAGCATAGAACATGTAGAAATGTTCTATCGTGAGGTCACGTCTCTAAGGGAACAGAACATGGAGCATAGAACATGTAGAAATGTTCTATCGTGAGGTCACGTCTCTAAGGGAACAGAACATGGAGCATAGAACATGTAGAAATGTTCTATCGTGAGGTCACGTCTCTAAGGGAACAGAACATGGAGCATAGAACATGTAGACATGTTCTATCGTGAGGTCACGTCTCTAAGGGAACAGAACATGGAGCATAGAACATGTAGAAATGTTCTATCGTGAGGCCACGTCTCTAAGGGAACAGAACATGGAGCATAGATCGTGAGGTCACGTCTCTAAGGGAACAGAACATGGAGCATAGAACATGTAGAAATGTTCTATCGTGAGGTCACGTCTCTAAGGGAACAGAACATGGAGCATAGAACATGTAGAAATGTTCTATCGTGAGGTCACGTCTCTAAGGGAACAGAACATGGAGCATAGAACATGTAGAAATGTTCTATCGTGAGGTCACGTCTCTAAGGGAACAGAACATGGAGCATAGAACATGTAGAAATGTTCTATCGTGAGGCCACGTCTCTAAGGGAACAGAACATGGAGCATAGAACATGTAGAAATGTTCTATCGTGAGGTCACGTCTCTAAGGGAACAGAACATGGAGCATAGAACATGTAGAAATGTTCTATCGTGAGGTCACGTCTCTAAGGGAACAGAACATGGAGCATAGAACATGTAGAAATGTTCTATCGTGAGGTCACGTCTCTAAGGGAACAGAACATGGAGCATAGAACATGTAGAAATGTTCTATCGTGAGGTCACGTCTCTAAGGGAACAGAACATGGAGCATAGAACATGTAGAAATGTTCTATCGTGAGGTCACGTCTCTAAGGGAACAGAACATGGAGCATAGAACATGTAGAAATGTTCTATCGTGAGGTCACGTCTCTAAGGGAACAGAACATGGAGCATAGAACATGTAGAAATGTTCTATCGTGAGGCCACGTCTCTAAGGGAACAGAACATGGAGCATAGAACATGTAGAAATGTTCTATCGTGAGGTCACGTCTCTAAGGGAACAGAACATGGAGCATAGAACATGTAGAAATGTTCTATCGTGAGGTCACGTCTCTAAGGGAACAGAACATGGAGCATAGAACATGTAGAAATGTTCTATCGTGAGGTCACGTCTCTAAGGGAACAGAACATGGAGCATAGAACATGTAGAAATGTTCTATCGTGAGGCCACGTCTCTAAGGGAACAGAACATGGAGCATAGAACATGTAGAAATGTTCTATCGTGAGGCCACGTCTCTAAGGGAACAGAACATGGAGCATAGAACATGTAGAAATGTTCTATCGTGAGGTCACGTCTCTAAGGGAACAGAACATGGAGCATAGAACATGTAGAAATGTTCTATCGTGAGGTCACGTCTCTAAGGGAACAGAACATGGAGCATAGAACATGTAGAAATGTTCTATCGTGAGGCCACGTCTCTAAGGGAACAGAACATGGAGCATATATCGTGAGGTCACGTCTCTAAGGGAACAGAACATGGAGCATAGAACATGTAGAAATGTTCTATCGTGAGGTCACGTCTCTAAGGGAACAGAACATGGAGCATAGAACATGTAGAAATGTTCTATCGTGAGGTCACGTCTCTAAGGGAACAGAACATGGAGCATAGAACATGTAGAAATGTTCTATCGTGAGGTCACGTCTCTAAGGGAACAGAACATGGAGCATAGAACATGTAGAAATGTTCTATCGTGAGGTCACGTCTCTAAGGGAACAGAACATGGAGCATAGAACATGTAGAAATGTTCTATCGTGAGGCCACGTCTCTAAGGGAACAGAACATGGAGCATAGAACATGTAGAAATGTTCTATCGTGAGGTCACGTCTCTAAGGGAACAGAACATGGAGCATAGAACATGTAGAAATGTTCTATCGTGAGGTCACGTCTCTAAGGGAACAGAACATGGAGCATAGAACATGTAGAAATGTTCTATCGTGAGGTCACGTCTCTAAGGGAACAGAACATGGAGCATAGAACATGTAGAAATGTTCTATCGTGAGGCCACGTCTCTAAGGGAACAGAACATGGAGCATACTATCGTGAGGTCACGTCTCTAAGGGAACAGAACATGGAGCATAGAACATGTAGAAATGTTCTATCGTGAGGTCACGTCTCTAAGGGAACAGAACATGGAGCATAGAACATGTAGAAATGTTCTATCGTGAGGTCACGTCTCTAAGGGAACAGAACATGGAGCATAGAACATGTAGAAATGTTCTATCGTGAGGCCACGTCTCTAAGGGAACAGAACATGGAGCATAGAACATGTAGAAATGTTCTATCGTGAGGTCACGTCTCTAAGGGAACAGAACATGGAGCATAGAACATGTAGAAATGTTCTTCGTGAGGCCACGTCTCTAAGGGAACAGAACATGGAGCATAGAACATGTAGAAATGTTCTATCGTGAGGTCACGTCTCTAAGGGAACAGAACATGGAGCATAGAACATGTAGAAATGTTCTATCGTGAGGCCACGTCTCTAAGGGAACAGAACATGGAGCATAGAACATGTAGAAATGTTCTATCGTGAGGTCACGTCTCTAAGGGAACAGAACATGGAGCATAGAACTATCGTGAGGTCACGTCTCTAAGGGAACAGAACATGGAGCATAGAACATGTAGAAATGTTCTATCGTGAGGTCACGTCTCTAAGGGAACAGAACATGGAGCATAGAACATGTAGAAATGTTCTATCGTGAGGCCACGTCTCTAAGGGAACAGAACATGGAGCATGACATGTGAAATGTTCATCGTGAGGTCACGTCTCTAAGGGAACAGAACATGGAGCATAGAACATGTAGAAATGTTCTATCGTGAGGTCACGTCTCTAAGGGAACAGAACATGGAGCATAGAACATGTAGAAATGTTCTATCGTGAGGTCACGTCTCTAAGGGAACAGAACATGGAGCATAGAACATGTAGAAATGTTCTATCGTGAGGTCACGTCTCTAAGGGAACAGAACATGGAGCATAGAACATGTAGAAATGTTCTATCGTGAGGTCACGTCTCTAAGGGAACAGAACATGGAGCATAGAACATGTAGAAATGTTCTATCGTGAGGCCACGTCTCTAAGGGAACAGAACATGGAGCATAGAACATGTAGAAATGTTCTATCGTGAGGTCACGTCTCTAAGGGAACAGAACATGGAGCATAGAACATGTAGAAATGTTCTATCGTGAGGCCACGTCTCTAAGGGAACAGAACATGGAGCATAGAACATGTAGAAATGTTCTATCGTGAGGCCACGTCTCTAAGGGAACAGAACATGGAGCATAGAACATGTAGAAATGTTCTATCGTGAGGTCACGTCTCTAAGGGAACAGAACATGGAGCATAGAACATGTAGAAATGTTCTATCGTGAGGTCACGTCTCTAAGGGAACAGAACATGGAGCATAGAACATGTAGAAATGTTCTATCGTGAGGTCACGTCTCTAAGGGAACAGAACATGGAGCATAGAACATGTAGAAATGTTCTATCGTGAGGTCACGTCTCTAAGGGAACAGAACATGGAGCATAGAACATGTAGAAATGTTCTATCGTGAGGTCACGTCTCTAAGGGAACAGAACATGGAGCATAGAACATGTAGAAATGTTCTATCGTGAGGCCACGTCTCTAAGGGAACAGAACATGGAGCATAGAACATGTAGAAATGTTCTATCGTGAGGCCACGTCTCTAAGGGAACAGAACATGGAGCATAGAACATGTAGAAATGTTCTATCGTGAGGTCACGTCTCTAAGGGAACAGAACATGGAGCATAGAACATGTAGAAATGTTCTATCGTGAGGTCACGTCTCTAAGGGAACAGAACATGGAGCATAGAACATGTAGAAATGTTCTATCGTGAGGTCACGTCTCTAAGGGAACAGAACATGGAGCATAGAACATGTAGAAATGTTCTATCGTGAGGCCACGTCTCTAAGGGAACAGAACATGGAGCATAGAACATGTAGAAATGTTCTATCGTGAGGTCACGTCTCTAAGGGAACAGAACATGGAGCATAGAACATGTAGAAATGTTCTATCGTGAGGCCACGTCTCTAAGGGAACAGAACATGGAGCATAGAACATGTAGAAATGTTCTATCGTGAGGTCACGTCTCTAAGGGAACAGAACATGGAGCATAGAACATGTAGAAATGTTCTATCGTGAGGCCACGTCTCTAAGGGAACAGAACATGGAGCATAGAACATGTAGAAATGTTCTATCGTGAGGTCACGTCTCTAAGGGAACAGAACATGGAGCATAGAACATGTATACATGTTCTATCGTGAGGTCACGTCTCTAAGGGAACAGAACATGGAGCATAGAACATGTAGAAATGTTCTATCGTGAGGCCACATCTCTAAGGGAACAGAACATGGAGCATAAATCGTGAGGTCACGTCTCTAAGGGAACAGAACATGGAGCATAGAACATGTAGAAATGTTCTATCGTGGGGTCACGTCTCTAAGGGAACAGAACATGGAGCATAGAACATGTAGAAATGTTCTATCGTGGGGGTCACGTCTCTAAGGGAACAGAACATGGAGCATAGAACATGTAGAAATGTTCTATCGTGAGGTCACGTCTCTAAGGGAACAGAACATGGAGCATAGAACATGTAGAAATGTTCTATCGTGAGGTCACGTCTCTAAGGGAACAGAACATGGAGCATAGAACATGTAGAAATGTTCTATCGTGAGGTCACGTCTCTAAGGGAACAGAACATGGAGCATAGAACATGTAGAAATGTTCTATCGTGAGGTCACGTCTCTAAGGGAACAGAACATGGAGCATAGAACATGTAGAAATGTTCTATCGTGAGGTCACGTCTCTAAGGGAACAGAACATGGAGCATAGAACATGTAGAAATGTTCTATCGTGAGGCCACGTCTCTAAGGGAACAGAACATGGAGCATAAATATCGTGAGGTCACGTCTCTAAGGGAACAGAACATGGAGCATAGAACATGTAGAAATGTTCTATCGTGAGGCCACGTCTCTAAGGGAACAGAACATGGAGCATAGAACATGTAGAAATGTTCTATCGTGAGGTCACGTCTCTAAGGGAACAGAACATGGAGCATAGAACATGTAGAAATGTTCTATCGTGAGGTCACGTCTCTAAGGGAACAGAACATGGAGCATAGAACATGTAGAAATGTTCTATCGTGAGGTCACGTCTCTAAGGGAACAGAACATGGAGCATAGAACATGTAGAAATGTTCTATCGTGAGGTCACGTCTCTAAGGGAACAGAACATGGAGCATAGAACATGTAGAAATGTTCTATCGTGAGGTCACGTCTCTAAGGGAACAGAACATGGAGCATAGAACATGTAGAAATGTTCTATCGTGAGGTCACGTCTCTAAGGGAACAGAACATGGAGCATAGAACATGTAGAAATGTTCTATCGTGAGGTCACGTCTCTAAGGGAACAGAACATGGAGCATAGAACATGTAGAAATGTTCTATCGTGAGGTCACGTCTCTAAGGGAACAGAACATGGAGCATAGAACATGTAGAAATGTTCTATCGTGAGGTCACGTCTCTAAGGGAACAGAACATGGAGCATAGAACATGTAGAAATGTTCTATCGTGAGGTCACGTCTCTAAGGGAACAGAACATGGAGCATAGAACATGTAGAAATGTTCTATCGTGAGGTCACGTCTCTAAGGGAACAGAACATGGAGCATAGAACATGTAGAAATGTTCTATCGTGAGGTCACGTCTCTAAGGGAACAGAACATGGAGCATAGAACATGTAGAAATGTTCTATCGTGAGGTCACGTCTCTAAGGGAACAGAACATGGAGCATAGAACATGTAGAAATGTTCTATCGTGAGGTCACGTCTCTAAGGGAACAGAACATGGAGCATAGAACATGTAGAAATGTTCTATCGTGAGGCCACGTCTCTAAGGGAACAGAACATGGAGCATAGACATGTGAAAGTTCTCGTGAGGTCACGTCTCTAAGGGAACAGAACATGGAGCATAGAACATGTAGAAATGTTCTATCGTGAGGTCACGTCTCTAAGGGAACAGAACATGGAGCATAGAACATGTAGAAATGTTCTATCGTGAGGTCACGTCTCTAAGGGAACAGAACATGGAGCATAGAACATGTAGAAATGTTCTATCGTGAGGTCACGTCTCTAAGGGAACAGAACATGGAGCATAGAACATGTAGAAATGTTCTTATCGTGAGGCCACGTCTCTAAGGGAACAGAACATGGAGCATAGAACATGTAGAAATGTTCTATCGTGAGGTCACGTCTCTAAGGGAACAGAACATGGAGCATAGAACATGTAGAAATGTTCTATCGTGAGGTCACGTCTCTAAGGGAACAGAACATGGAGCATAGAACATGTAGAAATCGTTCTATCGTGAGGCCACGTCTCTAAGGGAACAGAACATGGAGCATAGAACATGTAGAAATGTTCTATCGTGAGGTCACGTCTCTAAGGGAACAGAACATGGAGCATAGAACATGTAGAAATGTTCTATCGTGAGGTCACGTCTCTAAGGGAACAGAACATGGAGCATAGAACATGTAGAAATGTTCTATCGTGAGGTCACGTCTCTAAGGGAACAGAACATGGAGCATAGAACATGTAGAAATGTTCTATCGTGAGGTCACGTCTCTAAGGGAACAGAACATGGAGCATAGAACATGTAGAAATGTTCTATCGTGAGGTCACGTCTCTAAGGGAACAGAACATGGAGCATAGAACATGTAGAAATGTTCTATCGTGAGGTCACGTCTCTAAGGGAACAGAACATGGAGCATAGAACATGTAGAAATGTTCTATCGTGAGGTCACGTCTCTAAGGGAACAGAACATGGAGCATAGAACATGTAGAAATGTTCTATCGTGAGGCCACGTCTCTAAGGGAACAGAACATGGAGCATAGAACATGTAGAAATGTTCTATCGTGAGGTCACGTCTCTAAGGGAACAGAACATGGAGCATAGAACATGTAGAAATGTTCTATCGTGAGGTCACGTCTCTAAGGGAACAGAACATGGAGCATAGAACATGTAGAAATGTTCTATCGTGAGGCCACGTCTCTAAGGGAACAGAACATGGAGCATAGAACATGTAGAAATGTTCTATCGTGAGGTCACGTCTCTAAGGGAACAGAACATGGAGCATAGAACATGTAGAAATGTTCTATCGTGAGGTCACGTCTCTAAGGGAACAGAACATGGAGCATAGAACATGTAGAAATGTTCTATCGTGAGGTCACGTCTCTAAGGGAACAGAACATGGAGCATAGAACATGTAGAAATGTTCTATCGTGAGGCCACGTCTCTAAGGGAACAGAACATGGAGCATAGAACATGTAGAAATGTTCTATCGTGAGGTCACGTCTCTAAGGGAACAGAACATGGAGCATTGAACATGTAGAAATGTTCTATCGTGAGGCCACGTCTCTAAGGGAACAGAACATGGAGCATAGCATGTGAAATGTTCTATCGTGAGGTCACGTCTCTAAGGGAACAGAACATGGAGCATAGAACATGTAGAAATGTTCTATCGTGAGGTCACGTCTCTAAGGGAACAGAACATGGAGCATAGAACATGTAGAAATGTTCTATCGTGAGGTCACGTCTCTAAGGGAACAGAACATGGAGCATAGAACATGTAGAAATGTTCTATCGTGAGGTCACGTCTCTAAGGGAACAGAACATGGAGCATAGAACATGTAGAAATGTTCTATCGTGAGGCCACGTCTCTAAGGGAACAGAACATGGGCATAGAACATGTAGAAATGTTCTATCGTGAGGTCACGTCTCTAAGGGAACAGAACATGGAGCATAGAACATGTAGAAATGTTCTATCGTGAGGCCACGTCTCTAAGGGAACAGAACATGGAGCATAGAACATGTAGAAATGTTCTATCGTGAGGTCACGTCTCTAAGGGAACAGAACATGGAGCATGACAGTGAAATGTCTATCGTGAGGTCACGTCTCTAAGGGAACAGAACATGGAGCATAGAACATGTAGAAATGTTCTATCGTGAGGTCACGTCTCTAAGGGAACAGAACATGGAGCATAGAACATGTAGAAATGTTCTATCGTGAGGTCACGTCTCTAAGGGAACAGAACATGGAGCATAGAACATGTAGAAATGTTCTATCGTGAGGTCACGTCTCTAAGGGAACAGAACATGGAGCATAGAACATGTAGAAATGTTCTATCGTGAGGTCACGTCTCTAAGGGAACAGAACATGGAGCATAGAACATGTAGAAATGTTCTATCGTGAGGCCACGTCTCTAAGGGAACAGAACATGGAGCATAGAACATGTAGAAATGTTCTATCGTGAGGCCACGTCTCTAAGGGAACAGAACATGGAGCATAGAACATGTAGAAATGTTCTATCGTGAGGTCACGTCTCTAAGGGAACAGAACATGGAGCATAGAACATGTAGAAATGTTCTATCGTGAGGTCACGTCTCTAAGGGAACAGAACATGGAGCATAGAACATGTAGAAATGTTCTATCGTGAGGTCACGTCTCTAAGGGAACAGAACATGGAGCATAGAACATGTAGAAATGTTCTATCGTGAGGCCACGTCTCTAAGGGAACAGAACATGGAGCATAGAACATGTAGAAATGTTCTATCGTGAGGTCACGTCTCTAAGGGAACAGAACATGGAGCATAGAACATGTAGAAATGTTCTATCGTGAGGTCACGTCTCTAAGGGAACAGAACATGGAGCATAGAACATGTAGAAATGTTCTATCGTGAGGTCACGTCTCTAAGGGAACAGAACATGGAGCATAGAACATGTAGAAATGTTCTATCGTGAGGTCACGTCTCTAAGGGAACAGAACATGGAGCATAGAACATGTAGAAATGTTCTATCGTGAGGTCACGTCTCTAAGGGAACAGAACATGGAGCATAGAACATGTAGAAATGTTCTATCGTGAGGTCACGTCTCTAAGGGAACAGAACATGGAGCATAGAACATGTAGAAATGTTCTATCGTGAGGTCACGTCTCTAAGGGAACAGAACATGGAGCATAGAACATGTAGAAATGTTCTATCGTGAGGCCACGTCTCTAAGGGAACAGAACATGGAGCATAGAACATGTAGAAATGTTCTATCGTGAGGTCACGTCTCTAAGGGAACAGAACATGGAGCATAGAACATGTAGAAATGTTCTATCGTGAGGTCACGTCTCTAAGGGAACAGAACATGGAGCATGAACAGTAGAAATGTTCTATCGTGAGGTCACGTCTCTAAGGGAACAGAACATGGAGCATAGAACATGTAGAAATGTTCTATCGTGAGGTCACGTCTCTAAGGGAACAGAACATGGAGCATAGAACATGTAGAAATGTTCTATCGTGAGGTCACGTCTCTAAGGGAACAGAACATGGAGCATAGAACATGTAGAAATGTTCTATCGTGAGGCCACGTCTCTAAGGGAACAGAACATGGAGCATAGAACATGTAGAAATGTTCTATCGTGAGGTCACGTCTCTAAGGGAACAGAACATGGAGCATAGAACATGTAGAAATGTTCTATCGTGAGGTCACGTCTCTAAGGGAACAGAACATGGAGCATAGAACATGTAGAAATGTTCTATCGTGAGGCCACGTCTCTAAGGGAACAGAACATGGAGCATAGAACATGTAGAAATGTTCTATCGTGAGGTCACGTCTCTAAGGGAACAGAACATGGAGCATAGAACATGTAGAAATGTTCTATCGTGAGGTCACGTCTCTAAGGGAACAGAACATGGAGCATAGAACATGTAGAAATGTTCTATCGTGAGGCCACGTCTCTAAGGGAACAGAACATGGAGCATAGAACATGTAGAAATGTTCTATCGTGAGGTCACGTCTCTAAGGGAACAGAACATGGAGCATAGAACATGTAGAAATGTTCTATCGTGAGGCCACGTCTCTAAGGGAACAGAACATGGAGCATAGACATGTAGAAATGTTCTATCGTGAGGTCACGTCTCTAAGGGAACAGAACATGGAGCATAGAACATGTAGAAATGTTCTATCGTGAGGTCACGTCTCTAAGGGAACAGAACATGGAGCATAGAACATGTAGAAATGTTCTATCGTGAGGTCACGTCTCTAAGGGAACAGAACATGGAGCATAGAACATGTAGAAATGTTCTATCGTGAGGTCACGTCTCTAAGGGAACAGAACATGGAGCATAGAACATGTAGAAATGTTCTATCGTGAGGCCACGTCTCTAAGGGAACAGAACATGGAGCATAGAACATGTAGAAATGTTCTATCGTGAGGTCACGTCTCTAAGGGAACAGAACATGGAGCATAGAACATGTAGAAATGTTCTATCGTGAGGTCACGTCTCTAAGGGAACAGAACATGGAGCATAGAACATGTAGAAATGTTCTATCGTGAGGTCACGTCTCTAAGGGAACAGAACATGGAGCATAGAACATGTAGAAATGTTCTATCGTGAGGTCACGTCTCTAAGGGAACAGAACATGGAGCATAGAACATGTAGAAATGTTCTATCGTGAGGCCACGTCTCTAAGGGAACAGAACATGGAGCATAGAACATGTAGAAATGTTCTATCGTGAGGTCACGTCTCTAAGGGAACAGAACATGGAGCATAGAACATGTAGAAATGTTCTATCGTGAGGCCACGTCTCTAAGGGAACAGAACATGGAGCATAGAACATGTAGAAATGTTCTATCGTGAGGTCACGTCTCTAAGGGAACAGAACATGGAGCATAGAACATGTAGAAATGTTCTATCGTGAGGTCACGTCTCTAAGGGAACAGAACATGGAGCATAGAACATGTAGAAATGTTCTATCGTGAGGTCACGTCTCTAAGGGAACAGAACATGGAGCATAGAACATGTAGAAATGTTCTATCGTGAGGTCACGTCTCTAAGGGAACAGAACATGGAGCATAGAACATGTAGAAATGTTCTATCGTGAGGCCACGTCTCTAAGGGAACAGAACATGGAGCATAGAACATGTAGAAATGTTCTATCGTGAGGTCACGTCTCTAAGGGAACAGAACATGGAGCATAGAACATGTAGAAATGTTCTATCGTGAGGTCACGTCTCTAAGGGAACAGAACATGGAGCATAGAACATGTAGAAATGTTCTATCGTGAGGTCACGTCTCTAAGGGAACAGAACATGGAGCATAGAACATGTAGAAATGTTCTATCGTGAGGTCACGTCTCTAAGGGAACAGAACATGGAGCATAGAACATGTAGAAATGTTCTATCGTGAGGTCACGTCTCTAAGGGAACAGAACATGGAGCATAGAACATGTAGAAATGTTCTATCGTGAGGTCACGTCTCTAAGGGAACAGAACATGGAGCATAGAACATGTAGAAATGTTCTATCGTGAGGTCACGTCTCTAAGGGAACAGAACATGGAGCATAGAACATGTAGAAATGTTCTATCGTGAGGCCACGTCTCTAAGGGAACAGAACATGGAGCATAGACATGTAGAAATGTCATCGTGAGGTCACGTCTCTAAGGGAACAGAACATGGAGCATAGAACATGTAGAAATGTTCTATCGTGAGGTCACGTCTCTAAGGGAACAGAACATGGAGCATAGAACATGTAGAAATGTTCTATCGTGAGGTCACGTCTCTAAGGGAACAGAACATGGAGCATAGAACATGTAGAAATGTTCTATCGTGAGGTCACGTCTCTAAGGGAACAGAACATGGAGCATAGAACATGTAGAAATGTTCTATCGTGAGGTCACGTCTCTAAGGGAACAGAACATGGAGCATAGAACATGTAGAAATGTTCTATCGTGAGGTCACGTCTCTAAGGGAACAGAACATGGAGCATAGAACATGTAGAAATGTTCTATCGTGAGGCACGTCTCTAAGGGAACAGAACATGGAGCATAGAACATGTAGAAATGTTCTATCGTGAGGTCACGTCTCTAAGGGAACAGAACATGGAGCATAGAACATGTAGAAATGTTCTATCGTGAGGTCACGTCTCTAAGGGAACAGAACATGGAGCATAGAACATGTAGAAATGTTCTATCGTGAGGTCACGTCTCTAAGGGAACAGAACATGGAGCATAGAACATGTAGAAATGTTCTATCGTGAGGTCACGTCTCTAAGGGAACAGAACATGGAGCATAGAACATGTAGAAATGTTCTATCGTGAGGTCACGTCTCTAAGGGAACAGAACATGGAGCATAGAACATGTAGAAATGTTCTATCGTGAGGTCACGTCTCTAAGGGAACAGAACATGGAGCATAGAACATGTAGAAATGTTCTATCGTGAGGTCACGTCTCTAAGGGAACAGAACATGGAGCATAGAACATGTAGAAATGTTCTATCGTGAGGTCACGTCTCTAAGGGAACAGAACATGGAGCATAGAACATGTAGAAATGTTCTATCGTGAGGTCACGTCTCTAAGGGAACAGAACATGGAGCATAGAACATGTAGAAATGTTCTATCGTGAGGCCACGTCTCTAAGGGAACAGAACATGGAGCATATATCGTGAGGTCACGTCTCTAAGGGAACAGAACATGGAGCATAGAACATGTAGAAATGTTCTATCGTGAGGTCACGTCTCTAAGGGAACAGAACATGGAGCATAGAACATGTAGAAATGTTCTATCGTGAGGTCACGTCTCTAAGGGAACAGAACATGGAGCATAGAACATGTAGAAATGTTCTATCGTGAGGCCACGTCTCTAAGGGAACAGAACATGGAGCATAGAACATGTAGAAATGTTCTATCGTGAGGTCACGTCTCTAAGGGAACAGAACATGGAGCATAGAACATGTAGAAATGTTCTATCGTGAGGTCACGTCTCTAAGGGAACAGAACATGGAGCATAGAACATGTAGAAATGTTCTATCGTGAGGTCACGTCTCTAAGGGAACAGAACATGGAGCATAGAACATGTAGAAATGTTCTATCGTGAGGTCACGTCTCTAAGGGAACAGAACATGGAGCATAGAACATGTAGAAATGTTCTATCGTGAGGTCACGTCTCTAAGGGAACAGAACATGGAGCATAGAAATGTTCATCGTGAGGTCACGTCTCTAAGGGAACAGAACATGGAGCATAGAACATGTAGAAATGTTCTATCGTGAGGTCACGTCTCTAAGGGAACAGAACATGGAGCATAGAACATGTAGAAATGTTCTATCGTGAGGCCACGTCTCTAAGGGAACAGAACATGGAGCATAGAACATGTAGAAATGTTCTATCGTGAGGTCACGTCTCTAAGGGAACAGAACATGGAGCATAGAACATGTAGAAATGTTCTATCGTGAGGTCACGTCTCTAAGGGAACAGAACATGGAGCATAGAACATGTAGAAATGTTCTATCGTGAGGTCACGTCTCTAAGGGAACAGAACATGGAGCATAGAACATGTAGAAATGTTCTATCGTGAGGTCACGTCTCTAAGGGAACAGAACATGGAGCATAGAACATGTAGAAATGTTCTATCGTGAGGTCACGTCTCTAAGGGAACAGAACATGGAGCATAGAACATGTAGAAATGTTCTATCGTGAGGTCACGTCTCTAAGGGAACAGAACATGGAGCATAGAACATGTAGAAATGTTCTATCGTGAGGTCACGTCTCTAAGGGAACAGAACATGGAGCATAGAACATGTAGAAATGTTCTATCGTGAGGTCACGTCTCTAAGGGAACAGAACATGGAGCATAGAACATGTAGAAATGTTCTATCGTGAGGTCACGTCTCTAAGGGAACAGAACATGGAGCATAGAACATGTAGAAATGTTCTATCGTGAGGTCACGTCTCTAAGGGAACAGAACATGGAGCATAGAACATGTAGAAATGTTCTATCGTGAGGTCACGTCTCTAAGGGAACAGAACATGGAGCATAGAACATGTAGAAATGTTCTATCGTGAGGTCACGTCTCTAAGGGAACAGAACATGGAGCATAGAACATGTAGAAATGTTCTATCGTGAGGTCACGTCTCTAAGGGAACAGAACATGGAGCATAGAACATGTAGAAATGTTCTATCGTGAGGTCACGTCTCTAAGGGAACAGAACATGGAGCATAGAACATGTAGAAATGTTCTATCGTGAGGTCACGTCTCTAAGGGAACAGAACATGGAGCATAGAACATGTAGAAATGTTCTATCGTGAGGTCACGTCTCTAAGGGAACAGAACATGGAGCATAGAACATGTAGAAATGTTCTATCGTGAGGTCACGTCTCTAAGGGAACAGAACATGGAGCATAGAACATGTAGAAATGTTCTATCGTGAGGTCACGTCTCTAAGGGAACAGAACATGGAGCATAGAACATGTAGAAATGTTCTATCGTGAGGTCACGTCTCTAAGGGAACAGAACATGGAGCATAGAACATGTAGAAATGTTCTATCGTGAGGTCACGTCTCTAAGGGAACAGAACATGGAGCATAGAACATGTAGAAATGTTCTATCGTGAGGTCACGTCTCTAAGGGAACAGAACATGGAGCATAGAACATGTAGAAATGTTCTATCGTGAGGTCACGTCTCTAAGGGAACAGAACATGGAGCATAGAACATGTAGAAATGTTCTATCGTGAGGTCACGTCTCTAAGGGAACAGAACATGGAGCATAGAACATGTAGAAATGTTCTATCGTGAGGTCACGTCTCTAAGGGAACAGAACATGGAGCATAGAACATGTAGAAATGTTCTATCGTGAGGTCACGTCTCTAAGGGAACAGAACATGGAGCATAGAACATGTAGAAATGTTCTATCGTGAGGTCACGTCTCTAAGGGAACAGAACATGGAGCATAGAACATGTAGAAATGTTCTATCGTGAGGTCACGTCTCTAAGGGAACAGAACATGGAGCATAGAACATGTAGAAATGTTCTATCGTGAGGTCACGTCTCTAAGGGAACAGAACATGGAGCATAGAACATGTAGAAATGTTCTATCGTGAGGTCACGTCTCTAAGGGAACAGAACATGGAGCATAGAACATGTAGAAATGTTCTATCGTGAGGTCACGTCTCTAAGGGAACAGAACATGGAGCATAGAACATGTAGAAATGTTCTATCGTGAGGTCACGTCTCTAAGGGAACAGAACATGGAGCATAGAACATGTAGAAATGTTCTATCGTGAGGTCACGTCTCTAAGGGAACAGAACATGGAGCATAGAACATGTAGAAATGTTCTATCGTGAGGTCACGTCTCTAAGGGAACAGAACATGGAGCATAGAACATGTAGAAATGTTCTATCGTGAGGTCACGTCTCTAAGGGAACAGAACATGGAGCATAGAACATGTAGAAATGTTCTATCGTGAGGTCACGTCTCTAAGGGAACAGAACATGGAGCATAGAACATGTAGAAATGTTCTATCGTGAGGTCACGTCTCTAAGGGAACAGAACATGGAGCATAGAACATGTAGAAATGTTCTATCGTGAGGTCACGTCTCTAAGGGAACAGAACATGGAGCATAGAACATGTAGAAATGTTCTATCGTGAGGTCACGTCTCTAAGGGAACAGAACATGGAGCATAGAACATGTAGAAATGTTCTATCGTGAGGTCACGTCTCTAAGGGAACAGAACATGGAGCATAGAACATGTAGAAATGTTCTATCGTGAGGTCACGTCTCTAAGGGAACAGAACATGGAGCATAGAACATGTAGAAATGTTCTATCGTGAGGTCACGTCTCTAAGGGAACAGAACATGGAGCATAGAACATGTAGAAATGTTCTATCGTGAGGTCACGTCTCTAAGGGAACAGAACATGGAGCATAGAACATGTAGAAATGTTCTATCGTGAGGTCACGTCTCTAAGGGAACAGAACATGGAGCATAGAACATGTAGAAATGTTCTATCGTGAGGTCACGTCTCTAAGGGAACAGAACATGGAGCATAGAACATGTAGAAATGTTCTATCGTGAGGTCACGTCTCTAAGGGAACAGAACATGGAGCATAGAACATGTAGAAATGTTCTATCGTGAGGTCACGTCTCTAAGGGAACAGAACATGGAGCATAG